>JAIUJO010003700.1:0-5000 GCA_023846275.1 Vanilla planifolia | reverse complement strand
AAGAAGAAAAAGAAGTAGAAGAAGTAGATGATGAAGAAGAAGAAGAAGAAAAAGATTAAGAAAAAGAAGGAGAAGAAGATGAGGAAGAAGAATGAGAAGATCTAAAAGGAGAAGAAGGGGAAGGAGAAGGAGAACAAGAAGAAGAATAAGAAGAATAAGAAGAAGAATAAGAAGAAGAAGAAGAAGGATAAAAAGAAGAAGAAGAAGAGGACGAGGAGGAAGAAGGTGGGAAGAAGCAAAAGAACAAGAAGAGAAGAAGAAGAAGAAGAACAAGAAGAAGAAGAAGTAGAAGGAGAAGTAGAAGAATAAGAAGAAGAAGAAGAAGAAGAGGAAGAACATGATGAAAAAGATGAAGAAGAAGAAGAAGGAGAAGAAGAAGAAAAAGAACAAGAAGAGGAAGAGGAATAAGAAGATAAGGAACAACAAAGAGAAGAAGAAGAAGAAGAAGGAGAAGAAGAAAAAGAAGTAGAAGATGATAATGAAAAAGAAGGGAAGAGGGGAAAGAAGAAGAAGTAGAAGAAGAAGAAGAAGATGAAGAAGAATAAGTAAAAGATGAAGAAGAATTAGAGAAGAAGAAGAAATTGAAGAAAAAGAAGAGGAAAAAGATTAAGAAGTAGCATAAGAAAAAGAAGAAGAAGAACAAGAAGAACAGAAAGAAGAAAAGGAAGAAGAGGAGGAAGAAGAAGAAGAAAAGGAGGAAGAACGGGAAGAAGAAGAAGAAGATGAAGATGAAGTTGACAAGAATATGAAAAATAATAAGAAGAAGAAGATGAAGAAGATTGGGAAGAAGAAGAAGAAGAAGAAGAAGGATAAGAATAAGAAGAAGAAGAAGAAGAAGAAAAATAAGAAGAAAAAGAAGAAGAAGACGAACAAGGAGATGAAGAAGAGGAGGAAGAAGAAGAAGGAAAAAATAGAAGAAGTAAAAGAAAAAGAAGAACAAGTGGAAGAAGTTAAAGTAGAAAAAGAAGAAGAAGAAGCTAGATAAGAAGAAGAAGACGAAGAGGAAGAAGAAGAAGAAGAAGAAGAAGAAGAGGAAGAAGAAGAAGGAGAAGAAGAAGAAGAAGAGGAAGAAGAAGAAGATGATGATGAAGAAGAAGAAGAAGTAGAAGAAGTAAAAGAAAAAGAAGAACAAGTGGAAGAAGTTAAAGAAGAAAAAGAAGATGAAGAAGCTAGATAAGAAGAAGAAGATGAAGAGGAAGAAGAAGAAGAAGAAGAAGAAGAGAAAGAAGAAGAAGAAGAAGAAGAAGAAGATCAAGTAGAAGGAAAAGAAGAAGAAGAAGAAGAGGGAGATGAAGAAGAAGAAGAAGAAGAAGAAGATGATGATGATGATGAAGAAGAGGAAGAAGAAAAAGAAGAAAATGAAGAAGAAGAAGAAACTTCAGAAGAGAAAGAAGAAGAAGAAGAAGAAGAAGAAAAAGAAGAAGAAGAAAAATAAGAAGAGTAAGAAGATGAAGGAGGAGTAGAAGCAGAAGAAGAAGAACAAGAAGTAGTTGTTAAAGAAGAAGAAGAAGAAGAAGAAGAGTGGAAGAAGAGAAGAAGAAGAGGAAGAACAAAGAAGAAGAAGAAGAAGAAGAAGAGGAAGAAGAAGAAGAGGAGGTGGAAGAAGAAGAAAAAGAAGAAGAAGAGGAAGAGGAAGAAGAGGAAGAAGTTTATGAAGAAGAAGAAGAAGATACTTTAGAAGAGAAAGAAGAAGAAGAAGAAGAAGAAGAAGAAGAAGAAGAAGAGTAAGAAGAAGAAGGAGGAGTTGTAGAAGTAGAAGAAGAAGAGAAGAATTAGTAGTTAAAAAAGAAGTAGTAGAAGAAGAAGAAGGAGAAGAAGAAGAAGAGAAGAAGAAGCAAAAGAAGTAGAAGAAGAAGAAAATGAAGAAGTACAAGAAGAAGAAGAAAAAGAAGAAGAAGAAGAAGATGATGATGATGATGATGCCAAGTGAGATGTAGAGAAAGAAGAAGAAGAAGAAGAAGAAGATGAGGTAGAAGAAGAAGTAGAAGAATAAGAAGAAGAAGAAGAAGAAGAAGAAGAAGAAGAAGAAGAGGAAGAAGAAGAATAGGAATGGAAGAAGAAGAAGAAGAAAAAGAAGAACAAGAATGGGAAGAAGAAGAAGAAGAAGAAGGAGAAGGAGAAAAGAAAAGGAGGAAGATGATGAAGAAGAAGAAGAAGAAGAGGAGGAAGAAGAAGAAGAATAAGAAGAAAAAAAGATGGAAAAAAAGTAGAAGGAGAACAACAAGGAGATTAAGGTGGACGAGGGGAAGAAGAAGAGGAAGAGGAAGATGAAGAAGAAGAAGAAGAAAAAGTAGAAAAGAAGGAGAAGAAGAAGAAGGAGAAGAGGAAGAAGAAGAGGAAGAAGAAGAAGTTATAGAAGAAGAAGAAGAAGAAGAAGAGGAAGAAGAAGAGGAAGAAGAAGAGAAAGAAGAAGAAGTTATAGAAGAAGAAGAAGAAGAAGAAGAGGAAGAAGATGAAGTAGAAGAAGACGAAGAAGAACAAGAAAAGGAAGCAGTGGAAGAAGAAGAAGAAGAGGAAGAAGAGAAAGAAGTTAAAGAAGATGAAGAAGAAGAAGTAGTAGTAGAAGAAGAAGAAGAAGAACATGATGGAAAAAAGAAGTAGACGAGGAAGAAGAAGAAGAAGAAGAAGAAAAATAAGTTGAAGAAGATAATGATGATGATGAAGAACATGAAGAAAAAAAAGAATCAGACGAGGAAGAAGAAGAAAAAGAAGAAGAAAAAGAAGAAGAAGAAGAGGAAGAAGAAGAAGAAGAAGGAAAAGAAGAAGATGACGAAGAAGGAGAAGAGGAAGTAGAAGTAGAAGAAGAAGAAAAAGAAGTAGAAGAACAAAAAGAAGAAGAAGAAGAAGAATAAGAAGAAGAAGAAGAAGAAGATGAAGAAGAATAAAAAGAAGTAGAAGAAGAAGAAGAAGAAGAAGAAGAAGAAGACGAAGAAGAAGTCTTAGAGTAATAAATAGAAAATTAAGAAGAAGAAGAAGCAGAAGAAGGAGAAGAAGAAGAAGTAGAAGACGAAGAAGAAGAAGAAGATGAAGATGAAGAAGGTGAAGAAGAGGAAGAAGAAGAAGAAGAAGAGGAACATGAAGAAAAAGAGCAAGAGGAAGAAGAAGAAGTAGAAGAGGAAGAAGACGAAGAAGACGAAGAAGAAGATGAAGTAGAAGACGAAGAAGAAGAAGAAGAAGAAGAAGATGATGATGATGAAGAAGAAGAAGTAGAAGAAGAGGCAGAAGAAGAAGAGGGAGAAGGAGGAGGAGGAAAAGAAGAAGGAGTATAAGAGGAATAAGAAGAAGAAGAAGAAGAAGAAGAAGAAGAAAAGAGGAAGAAGAAGAAGAACAAGAAGAAGAAGAAGAAGAAGTTTAAGAAGAAGAAGAAGAAGAAGTAGAAGTGAACAAGGAAGAAGTACAGGAAGCAAAAGAAGAAGAAGAAGAAGAAGAAGATGAGGAAGAAGTAGAAGAAGAAGAAAAAAAGAAGAAGAAGACAAGGAGAAGAAGAAGCAGAAGAAGAAGAACAAGAGGAAGAAGGAGATGAAGAAGTTGAAGAAGAAGAAGAAGAAGAAGAACAAGAAGTCGAAGAGGAAGTGGAAGAAGAAGAAGAAGAAAAAGAAGAAGAAGAAGATGGGAGGAAGGAGAAGAAGAAGATGAAGTGGAAGAATATGAAGAAGAACAAGAAAAATGAGAAGAGAAAGAAGAAGAAGGAGAAGAAGAAGAATAACAAATAGAAGTTGAAGAAGGAGGAGGATAAGAAGAAGTAGAATAAGTAGAAGAATGACAAGGAGAAGAAGAAGTAAAAGAAGAAAGAAGAAGTTTTAGAAAAAGTAGAAGAAGAAGAAGAAGAAGAGGAAGAAGAAGAAGAAGAAGAAGAAGAAGAAAGAAGAAGTAGAAGAAGAAGAAGAAGAAGGAGAAGAGAAAGAAAAAGAAGTAGAAGTAGAAGAAGAAGAAGAAGAAGAAGAACAATGAGAAGAAGAAGAAGAAGAGGAAGAAGAAGAAGAAGAAGAAAAGAAGAAGGAGAAGAACAAGAATAATAATAATAATAATTATAATAATAAAAATAATAAAAAGAAGAAGAAGTAGAAGAAGAAGAAGAAGAAGAAGAAGTAGAACGAGAAGAAGAAGAAGAAGAAGAGGTAGAAGAAGAAGAAGACAAAGAAGAAGAAGAAGTGGAATAAGATGAAGAAGAAGAAGAAGAACAGGAGGAAGAAGAGGAGGAAGAAGAAGAAAAAGATGAAGATGATGTAGACAAGAATATGAAAAATAATAATAAGAAGAAGATGAAGAAGATAAGGAAGAAGTAGAAGAAGAATAAGAAGAAGAAGAATAAGAAGAAAAAGGAGATGAAGAAGAAGAACAAGAAGAAGAAGAAAAAGAAGAAGAAGAAGAAGAATAATAATAAGAAGAAGAAGAAGAAAAATAAGAAGAAATAGAAGAAGAAAAAGAAGAAGAAGAAGAAGAAGAATATGAAGAAGAAGATAAAAGAAGAAGAAGAAGAAGAAAAAGAAGAAGAAGAAGAAGAAGAACAAGAAGGAGAAGAACAAGAAGAAGAAGATGAAGATGATGTAAACAAGAATATGAAAAATAATAATAAGAAAAAGATGAAGAAGATAAGGAAGAAGAAGAAGAAGAAGAATAAGAAGAAGAAGAACAAGATGGAAAAGGAGAAGAAGAAGAAGAAGAAGAAGAAGAAAAATAAGAAGAAGAAGAAGAAGAAGAAGAATATAAAGAAGAAGATAAAAGAAGAAGAAGAAGAAGGAGAAAAAGAAGAAGGAGAAGAAGAAGAGAAGAAGAAGAAGAAGAAGAAGCCGAAGTAGAATTAGAAGAAAAAGAAGAAGTAGGAGGAGAAGAAGAAGAAGAAGAAGAAGAAGAGGATCAAGTAGAAGGAGAAGAAGAATAAGAACAAGAAAAGAAGAAGAAGAAGAAGAAGAAGAAAATAAAGAGGAACAAGATGAAGAATACGAATAAGAAGTAGAAGAAGAAGAAGAAGAAGAACAAAGATGAAGAAAAGAAAGAAG
>JAIUJO010002626.1:0-36747 GCA_023846275.1 Vanilla planifolia | reverse complement strand
AACGGCATCGAGACGAGCTGCGCGGCGGACTCGTCGGGCATCGCGTCCGGCACGGGCACGAGGCCCGCGGCGTTCGCGGTGTAGTACTCGGCCCAGACGCCGAAGGTGCCGCCCGCGACGCGCTGGCCGACGGACAGGTTCGTGACGCCCTCGCCGAGCGCCTCGACGACGCCGAGCGCCTCGGTGCCGGACTGTGCGGGCAGCTCCGGCTTGAAGCCGTAGGTGCCGCGGACGGTCCAGAGGTCGTGGTTGTGGATGGGGGAGAGGACCGTCCGGACGAGGACCTCGCCGGCCCCCGGGGTGGGGACCGGGCGCTCCTCGGTGGTGAGGACGTCGGCCGGCTCGCCGAACTCGTGGTGGGACGACGGCGCGCATGGCGGTGGGGGTGGTGTCGGTCATGGTCAGTCCTCCGAGACGGTGATGGTCACGTCGATGTTGCCGCGCGTGGCGTTCGAGTACGGGCAGACCTGGTGCGCCGCGTCCGCGAGGGGCCTGGGCCTGGTCGTGCTCGAGCCCGGGCAGCACGACCTCGAGCAGGACGGCGAGCTGGTAGCCGCCCTCGCCGTTCGGGCCGATCTGCACGCGACCGCCGACGGACGAGTCGGTGATCTTCACCTTCTGCGCGCGGGCGACGCCCTGCAGTGCGGAGTGGAAGCACGCGGCGTAGCCGGCGGCGAAGAGCTGCTCGGGGTTGGTGCCGTTGCCGGAGCCGCCCATCTCCTTCGGGATGGCGAGGTCGAGCGCGAACGAGCCGTCGCTGGTGGCGACGCGGCCGTCCCGACCGGCGCCGGTGGACAGGGCCTCGGCGGTGTAGAGGGCTTCCATGTGGTTCCTTCCTTCGTGGGGTCAGTGCTGCTCGGGCTCCGCGCGGTCCGGTCGGGACTGCGCGGCGGCGTGCATGGTCTCGGTGAGTCGGTGCAGCGTCGCGATGAGGTCGGCGGCGGCCCGGTCGTCGTGCAGTCCGGTCCCGGCGGCGATCGTCGCGGGGACGTGGGCGAGTTCGGCGCGGACGGAGCGCCCGCGCTCGCCGAGGGTCACGGTGACGACCCGCTCGTCCGTGCTCCGGCGCTCGCGGCGCACGAGGCCGGCCTGTTCCATCCGGCGGAGGAGCGGCGACAGCGTCCCGGAGTCGAGCTGCAGGTGGTCGCCGAGGCCGGACACGGTCTGGTCGCCCTCGATCCACAGCGTCACGAGCACGAGGTACTGCGGGTAGGTCAGTCCCCACGGCTCGAGGAGCGCCCGGTACGCCTGCGTGGTCGCACGGGTCGCCGCGTAGAGGGAGAAACACACCATCTCGTCAGTCACCGGCACCGGCCCAGCATTGCACGCAACTCGGTTGTGCACAACTCATCTGCACTGCCAGGGCGCGACGTGCAGGCGGCTCCCGGTTGGGGTACGGACACCGCCGAGCGCTCGCATGGCCCGGACGGTTAGGCTGACGTGACCCACGATGACCAGCAACGACCTCGACAACCCAGCGACGCCAGGAGCAGCGGGCACCACCAGCCGCACCGGACGGGCGTCATCCCACGGCAAGACGATCCTCATCGGGGAGCACGCCGTGGTCTACGGCGCACCCGCACTCGTGCTGCCGGTCCTCGACGCGACGGTCACCGCCACCGTGACACCGGTCCCCGCCACCGACGGCCACCAGCTCGAGTCGACCGTCCACACCGGCCCGCTCGACCTCGCCCCCGCGGCCGTCATGCCGACCGTGACCGCGGTCACCGCCACCCTCGACCACCTCGGCGCGACCGACCGGCACTTCCACGTCCGCGTCGACAGCGACGTCCCGACCGCCCGCGGCATGGGGTCCAGCGCCGCCGTCGCCGCCGCCGTGACCGCAGCGGTCGCCGACGCCCTCGGCGAGACCCTCGACGCCGAGACCCACCACGACCTCATCCAGCAGTGCGAGCGCGTCGCCCACGGGCGCCCGTCCGGCCTCGACGCCCGCGGCGTCGTCGCCGACGCCCCGGTCTGGTTCGCCGGCGGTCACGTCGAACCGGTCGAGCTCGGCGCCCGCTTCACCTTCGTCGTGGCGGACACGGGCGTCCCCGGGCACACCCGCGAGGCCGTCGCCGCCGTCCGGGAACGCCACGACGCGGACCCCGCCGCGGTCGACGCCATCGTCGACCGGATCGGTGCGCTCGCGGACCGCGCACGGGGGACGCTGACCGACGGCGACGCCCAGGCGCTGGGTGCCACGATGGACGCCGCGCACGACCTGCTCACCGCCCTCGACGTGTCGAGCGGCGACCTGGACCGGCTCGTCGACGCCGCACGACGTGCGGACGCCCTCGGCGCGAAGCTCACCGGCGGCGGACGGGGCGGGTGCGTCCTGGCCCTCGCAGCCGACGGCGACCACGCGGACCGCATCGCGTCCGCGCTCCGCTCCGCCGGGGCCGCCGCAACCTGGACCACCACGATCGGAGACCCCGCTTGACGCAGGCAACCGCCGTCGCGCACCCCCAACATCGCCCTGGTCAAGTACTGGGGCAAGGCGGACGCCTCCCTCGCACTGCCCGCGACCGGCAGCGTCTCGATGGGGCTCGACGTGTTCCCCACCACGACGACGGTGACCGTGCACGGCGACGGCCAGGAGGCGCGGGACGCGTTCACCCTGAACGGTCACGTCGTCGAGGACGGCGCGCTGGTGCGGGTCGAGCAGTTCCTCGACCTCGTGCGGGACCTCGCCGGGTCGTCGGCGCGCGCGAGCGTCGTCTCCGAGAACACGGTGCCGACCGGCGCCGGCCTGGCGTCGAGCGCCTCGGGCTTCGCGGCGCTCGCGACGGCCGCCGCGGCGGCGTACGGCCTCGACCTGTCCGCGCGCGACCTGTCCCGCCTCGCACGCCGCGGCTCGGGCTCCGCGACCCGGTCGATCCCGGGCGGGGTGGCCGTCTGGCACGCCGGCGACGACCAGGGCTCCTACGCGGAGCCGATCCCCGCGCCGCCGATGGCCATGGTCGTCGTCACGATCGACGCCGGCCCGAAGCCGATCGGCTCGCGCGAGGCGATGCGCCGCACCATCGCCACGTCGCCGTTCTACCCCGGCGTGGGTGACGTCGACGACCGAGACCGTCGGGGCGATGCTCGACGCGTGCGCCGCCGGGGACTTCACCCGCATCGGCGAGCTCACCGAGAGCAACGCCCTCCGCATGCACGCCACCATCGAGGGCCGCGTTCCCCCCGATCCGCTACCTCAACGCCCGGAGCGTCGCCGTGTTCGACGCCGTCGCCGCGCTGCGCGCCGCCGGGGTCGAGGCGTACGCCACCGCCGACGCCGGGCCGAACGTCGTCGTCCTCACGCAGCCGGCCGACCGCGGTGCCGTCGCGACCGCGCTCGCCGGGTTCGGCGACGTCATCGAGTCCGGCACCGGACCAGGCGCGCACCTGGTCGGCTCCGAAGGAACGGGGACGCCCGCGTCGGGCGTCGCACCCGACCAGGAGGAGCGCGCAGAGTGATCGAGTTCCGTGCCCAACGGCAAGCTGTTCGTCGCGGGCGAGTACGCCGTCGTCGAGCCGGGCCAGCCGTCCGTGCTCATCGCCCTCGACCGCGCCATCACGGCCCGGGTGACCGAGGGCCACGGGTCCGGCAGCGTGCACTCCGAGGAGTACGGACACCTCCCGCTCACCTGGACACGGGCCGACGACGGCATCGCGCTCGACACGGAGCACCACCCGTACGACTACGTGATGGCGACGATCGACCTCGTCGAGAAGCTCCGGCAGGAGCAGGGCATCGCCCCGCGGTTCCACGACCTGCGCATCGAGAGCCAGCTCGACGACGCCAGCGGCCGGAAGTTCGGCCTCGGGTCCTCCGCTGCCGTCACGGTCGCCACCGTCGGCGCGCTCGACCGCTTCTACGCCTCGGGCTGTCCCAGCGCAAGCGCTTCCAGGTCGCCCTCCTCGCCACCGCGTCAACCCACGGGCCTCGGGCGGCGACCTCGCGGCCAGCACGTTCGGCGGCTGGCTGCGCTACAGCGCCCCGGACCGCGAGCGTCTGGCGGCGCAGCTCGACACCCGGACCGTGACCGACGTCCTCTCCGACGCGGACGCGTGGGAGGGCTTCGACGTCCAGCGGCTGCCCGCGCCCGAGCACCTCGAACTGCTCGTCGGCTGGACGGGTTCGCCCGCGTCCACCACGAAGCTCGTCGACGTCGTCCGTCGCCACCGCAACGGCGGGTACCAGGCGTTCCTCGACGAGAGCCGGGCCTGCGTCGACGACCTGACCACGGGCCTCCAGACCGGCGACGCCGACCGGACGCTCGGGGCGCTGCGTCGTGCCCGGGGACTGCTGCAGCGCCTCGGTGCGTCGGTCGGATCGCAGATCGAGACCGAGCGCCTGGGCCACCCTGTGCGACGTGGTCGAGTCGGCCGGCGGGGCGGCGAAGCCGTCCGGCGCGGGCGGCGGCGACTGCGGCATCGCGCTCGTCCCGGCGGACACCGACCTCGCCGGCATCCACCGCGCCTGGGAGGCGCACGACATCAGACACCTCAGCGTCGCGGTGCAAGCACCTGAAGGGAGCGTCGAGTGACCCGACCTGCTGACCCCGATCCCCACGAAGTGGGTGGGGCCGATCCGCATCAGCGGCAACGCGGTGGAGGGGGAGCACGAGGTGCCGCTCGCCACCTACGAGTCGCCGCTCTGGCCGTCCGTGGGCCGCGGCGCCCGCATCTCGCGCATGGTCGAGGGCGGGATCGTCGCGACCCGTCGTCGACGAGCGCATGACCCGCTCGGTCGTGGTGCGTGCCGAGAGCGCCGCCGCCGCGCACCTCGCCACCGGGCGGATCCTCGCCCGGCAGGCCGAGCTCGAGCAGATCGTCGCCGGGCAGAGCCGCTTCGCCAAGCTGATCGAGGTGCACCCGGAGATCGTCGGCGACCTGCTCTTCCTGCGCTTCGCGTTCACCACGGGGGACGCCTCCGGCCACAAACATGGTCACGCAGGCGGCCGACGGCTGCTCCCCGCGATCCTCGAGTGGGAGCCGGGCCTGCGTTACGTCAGCGTCTCGGGCAACTTCTGCACCGACAAGAAGGCCACCGCGGTGAACGGCATCCGTGGCCGCGGTCGGAACACCGTCGCCGAGATCGTGATCCCGGGCGAGGTCGTCGAGAAGCGCCTGCGGTCCAGCGCCGCCCGGATCGCCGAGCTGAACGTGGCGAAGAACCTCGTCGGCTCCACGATCGCCGGAGCCATCCGCTCCGCGAACGCGCACTACGCGAACATGCTGCTCGGCTTCTACCTCGCCACGGGGCAGGACGCCGCGAACATCGTCGAGGGCTCCCAGGGCATCACGTCCGCCGAGGACCGCGACGGCGACCTGTACTTCGCGACCTCGCTCCCGCACCTCATCGTCGGCACCGTCGGCAACGGCAAGGGCGGCGACCTGCCCGTCGTCGAGGACGCCCTCGTCCGGCTCGGCTGCCGCGAGGACCGCGAGCCCGGCGCGAACGCCCGACGCCTCGCGGCCCTCTGCGCCGCCACGGTCCTGTGCGGGGAGCTCTCCCTGCTCGCTGCCCAGACCAACCCCGGCGAGCTGATGGCCGCCCACGTCGCCATGGAACGCCGCGGCGCCCGACCGGCCGGAGGTGCGGCATGACCGGCATCGGCATCCACGACATCGCGGTCGCCACCGGGCACCACGTCCTCGACCTCGACGACCTCGCCGAGCGGCTCGGCGTCGACCCGGCGAAGTACCCACGTCGGCATCGGCCAGGACGCCTTCAGCGTGCCCGCCCGGACGAGGACATCGTCACGATGGGCGCCGCCGCGGCGAAGGAGATCGTCGACCGGCACGGCACGGACGGCATCCGCACCGTGCTGTTCGCGACCGAGTCCGGCGTCGACCAGTCCAAGGCCGCCGGGGTGTTCGTGCACGGGCTGCTCGGCCTCCCGCAGAACGTCCGCGTCGTCGAGCTGAAGCAGGCCTGCTACGGCGGGACGGCAGCGGTCCAGCTCGCCCTCGGCATCGTCGCCCGCGCCCCGCACGAGCGCGTGCTCGTCATCGCCGCCGACGTCGCCCGCTACGACGTGGACACCGCGGCCGAGCCGACCCAGGGCGCCGGTGCCCGCGGCGATCCTCATCGCGGCCGACCCGGACCTCATCGAGCTCGAGCCGGCCGCCGGGGTGTTCACCGCCGACGTCGACGACTTCTGGCGACCGAACGACCGCTCGACAGCGCTCGTCGACGGCCGGCTGTCGGTCAGCGCCTACGTCGACGCGTTCGTCGGGGCGTGGGACGACCTGGCGTCGCAGGGTGGCCCGGCGTACGAGGACATCGTGCGGTTCGTGCACCACCAGCCGTTCACGAAGATGGCGCTCAAGGCGCACCGGAAGCTCACCCAGCACGTCGGTGTGCCGTTCGACGAGTCCGAACTCGCGCTCGGCTTCACGTACAACAAGCAGACCGGCAACACCTACACGGCCTCGCTCTGGATCGGGCTGGCGGCGCTGCTCGACCTCGACGACGACCTGGGCGGGGGAGCGCATCGCGCTGTTCAGCTACGGATCCGGGAGTGTCGGCGAGCTCATCACCGGCATCGTCCGCCCGGACTACCGGGAGCACCGTCGGGTGGGGCGCGTGCGCGACCTCCTCGCGGCCGCGCGTGCCGCTGACGGTCGACGCCTACCGCGAGCTGCACGCCGCGGGTGCGGCGACGAGCGAGGACGTCGAGCGGCCGCGCGTCACCGGCGCGCCGTTCCGGTTCGCCGGGGTGCGCGGCGGCGCCCGCCACTACGAGGCGACGCACTCCGCCTGACCCGTCCGTGTCGCGAGGGCGACGGTGTGCCGCGGAACTCCCGCGGCACGCTGTCGCCTTCGCGTCACGACGCGCTGACGGGCGGACGGGAGGCGCGGTGTCGGCTGGCACCGTCCTCCCTCGCAGGCTCGGTCGGCGCGCCCCGCGCAACGCTCCGCGTCGCCGCTGAGCGGGGCGCGCCCGTCCGCCCCGTCTCAGGGTGCGGGGGAGAGCACCTCGCGCTCCAGGCGCTGGTAGCTGGCCTCCATCCCGTCCGTCATCCCGGTGGCGAGGATCGCGTCCCGCTGCTCGCGGTCGGGGTAGGTGATCCGCAGCGTCAGCAGGGTGACCCCGTCGGCCTCGTCGAACTGCAGGTCGTTCGTGTTCGGCGGGAAGGGTGCGCCGGTCATGCGCTCGGTCGTGACGATGCGCCGTTCCGGTTCGACGAGGAGGTTCTCGCCCTCGAAGCCGAACGGCTCGCCCTCGGTGTCCCCGACCGGAGCCCAGGCCTGCCGGTACGTGCCACCGGCGGTCAGGTCGTTCTCGAGGACGGTCATCTCCCACCCCTCGGGGCCGAGCAGCCAGCGGCGGACGAGCTCCGGCTCGGTGTGCGCGCGCCAGAGCAGGTGCCGAGGCGCCGCGAACGCGCGGGTGATCACGACGTGGGTGTCGTCGACGACCTCGGTCCGGGTGCCCTTGCCGAGCGCGTACTCGCGCAGGTCGGCCAGCACCGTGTCGAGCTGCGCGAACGCCTGCGAGTAGCCCTCGAGCATGCCCATCTCGACCATCGCGTCGAGGTCCTCCGCGGAGTCGAACGACGACGTCACGGTGACGCGGGAGCCGGTGGCCAAGGACTCGAACGACAGGACCGTCCGCCCGGCGGGCAGGGAGGGGTCGACCTCGCCGTCCTCGGTGGCGAACACGTCGCGGAAGGCGATGCGGTGCGGTTCCTCGACCTCGGTGACGTCCCACAGCGCGAGGAACCGCTCGCCCTGCGGGGAGGTCATCCGGTAGTGGGCTCGTCCGCCGGGGCGCAGGTCGAACGAGGTGAAGGTGGCGGGGAACGACGGCGGCCCCCAGAACCGTTCGAGCTGGCGCGGGTCGACGAACGCCGCCCAGAGCCGTTCGACGGGCACGGGGAACTCGGCCACGAGCGTCAGGGTGAGCTGCTCGGGGTCGGTGTGGACGGAGGTGGTGGTCACGGTGTCTCCTGCTCGTCGGTGCTGCGTGTGGTGGTCCCGCTGTCGGCGGCGTCCGCCGTGAGCAGGAGGTCGAGCCGGTCCATCCGGCCGCGCCAGAGGTCCGCGTAGGTGTCGAGCAGACCGCGGACCCGGTCGATCTGCTCGGGGTCGGCCCGCACGATGCGGCTCCGGCCCTGCGGCTCCTTCGTCACGAGTCCGGCCTCGGTGAGGACGGCGACGTGCTTCTGGACCGCGGCGAACGACATCGCGTAGGAGTCCGCTAGCTCGCTGACGGACGCCGGCCCGGCCAGTGTGCGACGGACGATGTCGCGACGGGTCCGGTCGGCCAGGGCGTGGAAGACCCGGTCGACCTCGGCGTCGCTGAGTTCCATTCGTACAACCATACGGTTGTACGTTACCCGTTCGTGGGGTCGATGACAAGACACGGTGCCGGTACGGTTGGCTGCGAGGAGGGACGATGGCCGGTGGTCGGAGTGGTGCGGACGCGGTCCGCGAACTCGTCGCCGACCTCCCGCGTTCCCCACGGCTCGCGGACGTCGTCGACGCCGTCGGCCGGTCCGTCGGGACGCCCACGCGTGTCGTCGAGGTGGACGGCCCGAGCTGGGGGACCCTGACCGCACTCGTGTCGCAGTTCGAGCACGAGAACCTCGTCCTCGTCCCGGCGGGTGCCCCCCGCGCTCTACCGGATGCACTGCGTCCTGCACGAACTCGGGCACCTGGTGCACGGTGACACCGGCACGCCGACGACCGAGACCGTCGCCGCGTTCGCCGCGGGCGGGCACGTCTGCCGGCGGACCCTCGACGAGGACCCCGGCCTGGCCGCGGTCAGCGGGGACGACGAGCACTTCGCCGAGCGGTTCGCATACGAGATGGCGACCGTGGTGCTCGCGGGCAGCGCGGGCGACGACGAGCGGACATACGGCTGATGGGCGTGCTGCACGCCGTCACCTTCTGGTGTGCGGCGCTGATCTTCCTCGTGCGCACACCGTACGTCCTCCGGAACCCCCGCGGTCGTGCGGCGTGGGCCGCGACGGGCGTCGGCGCGCTCGGGCTGCTCACACTCGGCAGCGTCGTGCCCCAGGTGGTGCTCGACGGGCTCCTCGGCGGTTCGAACCTCATCAACCTCGTGCAGAACGTGTGCGCGACGACCGCGTTCTGGTGCATGCTCCGCGCGAGCACCGCCGACCTGCCCGTCCGGCCCGTCCTCGCCCGCCCGCTGTCGCTCGTGGTCATGATCGCGGCCTTCTCGGTGCCGTTCTTCCTGGTCCGGGACCGCGGCGGCACCGAGTTCCACTTCATCGTCCTCGGCATCGACCAGACCGCGATGTTGGGCTCTACGCGTCGATCTACATGACGAGCGTCGCCGCGCTCACGACGGTGACGCTCGTCCGCGGCGTCCCGGCCAGCCGCGGCGCGCCTCGTGCCGTTCCGCATCGGACTCGTGCTCGTCACCGCCCGCGAGCGTCGAGGAGGTCGTCTCGCTCACGGCCGACCACTTCGTGCTCGGCTCCCCGGCGCTCCGCGACGTGCTCCGGTTCGCCTTCGACCCGCCGTTCTACCTCGGCATCGTGCTCGTCGTGACCGCCATGGCCTCGCTCACCACGCGCGGTGGGTGCGGGACCTGCGCTGCCGCGTCCACCACCGGCGGCTCCGGCGCATCGCACGCCGGCACGAGGTCCGGCCGGTCGAACGCCCCGGCGACGTCCAGGTCCGGACCTACGACCTGCTCATCGCGATCCGCGACGCCGAGGTCCAGGGCAGCGTGCTGGACGACGCCGAACTGGTTGCACGTGCACGCCGCCGAGCGCACCCTGACCCGGACCCTCGGAGGCTGATCCCGTGACGATCCCGTGGTGGGTGCTGGTCGCCCTCGTCGTCCTGGCGCTGCTCGTCGGAGCGGGGCTCGTCGTGGTGCTGCGGGCCGTGGTCAGCCGGATCGTGCTGCCCGGCGAGGACCGGTGGACGCCCGTGCTCGAGGTGTCCGAGGACGCCGTCCGGCTGCCGTTGTCCGACGAGACCCGGCACGCGGGGGAGTACGGCCTGTGGCACGACGGCGCCGGGCACACCACGGTCGGGCCGGTGCTCGACGTGGACGAGGCCGCCGGGACCGTCCGCCGTGCCGTGCTCCGCACGACCGGGGACGTCCCGGCGCGGGTGCGGTGGAGCGGGCACGTGCACCCCGACCCGGCGGCCATGGGGGTGGACTGGTCGGAGGCCGTGGTCCCGACGCCCGTCGGCCCAGCGCCGGCCTGGATCGTGCGGCCCGACGCGCGCGCCGCTACCGCCCGCACCTGGGCCGTCCACGTGCACGGCATCCGCACGACCCGGGTGACCGCGCTGCGCACCGTGCCCGCAGCCCTGGAGCTCGGCTGGACCTCGATCGTCCCGTCGTTCCGGGGCGACGGCGAGGCCCCGTCGGAGGGCCGCGCGTCGCACCTCGGGGCCCGGGAGTGGCCGGACGTCGAGGCGGCGATCGACCACGCCGTCGCCCAGGGTGCGGAGCGGATCGTCCTCGTCGGGTGGTCGATGGGTGCCACGATCACGCACGAGCTCCTCGGGCGCTCGGGCCCACCGTGACCGCGTCGCCGGGGTCGTGCTCGTCGCCCCGGCGCTCGACTGGGAGGCCACGGTCCGGTCCCAGGCCGCCCGGTCCGGCGTGCCAGGGGCCCTCGTCGGCGCGGCCCTGCGGGCGATGGCGACGCCGGTGCTCTGCCGGTTCGTCGGACTCCGCTCCCGGGTCGACGTCCGCGCGCTGTCGTGGGTTCGCCACCCTCCGGCGCTGCCGCCGACCCTGCTCGTGCACTCCCCGGGCGACACCACGGTGCCGTTCGCGGTGAGCCGGGCGTTCGCCGAGCAGCGCCCGGACCGGGTGACGTTGGCGGTGAGCGCGCCGGCCGGGCACGCGTGGGGAGCGCAACGTCGACGCCGCCTGGTTCGACGAGCAGGTCGTCCGCTGGGCGGGTCGGCTCGTCTGACAGGGCGCCGGGGCGGGCGGCGTAGAACGGCGGGCATGGGCCAGCTCATCTACTCCGGCGAGGTGCTCGACCTGCGCATCGACGACCGAGCGCTGACGCACCTGCAGATCGTGATCGTGAACATGCTCCGCCGCGAGCACCGGTTCGTCTTCTCGTGGAAGGACGACGTCGTCCACGGCGACGGCCGGAGCAGCATCTGGCTGCACCCGAGCGTGAGCCTGCACTTCCGGTTCGCGGGCAGCCGGGTGCCGTCGATCAACCGGAGCTGGCTCGACGAGCTCTACGCGGCGGCGACGTCCGGCGCGGGACTCGTCCTGACGCCGGAGCCGCCGGACACGAGCACGGGTGAGGACTCGGCGTGGTCCCGTGCGGTGGTGCCCGGCGACGGCGACGACGACTCCGGCGAGCAGCAGTAGGACGGCGGTGTCGCAGTAGCAGAACTGCGTTCTGCGGTCAACGGGTACCCACGTCCGTCCCGACCGCCGTACCGTGCTGGTACCGCGTGTGTGCGGGTCGGAACAGGGTACCTGCCAGGCCACACACCGGTGCGGGGCGCGGGAGCGCCGGGAGTCCCGGATCAGGGGCCTCCTGTGCCACCCACCCCGGCGTCGCCCCGGTCGCGGATTCGGGTTCCGCACCGGGGCGACGGTGCTCCTGCCAGAGCGTGCACCGCCGTCGGACCCGCGACGGCCGACCGGGCGGGGACCCGCGACGCCGACCGGGCGCGGACCCCGCGTAGCCGCCCCGTCGGTCCAGTACACGTCGCGGACGTACCGCTTGGTCCGCCGCAGGTCCGCCAGTACGCCTGGGCGTCGTCCTCGTCGCGACCACGCCCCGTGCGGATCACCCGCAGCAGCGCCGCCTCGACGTCCTTCGCCATGCGGGAGGCGTCACCGCAGACGTACACGTGGGCGCCCTCCTCGAGCCAGGCGAACAGCTCCGCGGACCGTTCGAGCATCCGGGTCTGCACGTACACCTTCTCGGCCTGGTCGCGCGAGAACGCCAGGTCGAGGCGGTCCAGCACGCCCTGCTCCTGCAGCGCCGTCAGCTCGTCCTCGTAGACGAAGTCGGTCTCGCGGTGCTGGTCGCCGAAGAACAGCCAGTTGCGCCCGCTCGCACCGGATGCGGCGCGCTCGTGCAGGAACCCGCGGAACGGGCGGACGCCGGTGCCCGGGCCGATCATCACCATCGGCGCGTCCTGGTCGGCCGGGACGCCGAAGGCCGCGTTCGGCTGCAGGTACACGTCGACGGTGCCGTCGGGGTCGACCCGGTCGGCGAGGAACGTCGACGCGACGCCCGCGTGCATCCGGTGCGGCTCGCCGTACCGGACGGACGCCACGGTGAGGTGGACGCGGTCCGGGTGGGCGAGCGGGCTCGACGAGATCGAGTACTGGCGCGCCTGCAACGGCCGCAGGTTCGGCAGCAGCTCGTCCAGTCCGGGCGCGGCCGGACCGGCGTCGCGGAGCAGGTCGAGCACGTCCCGGCCCCAGAGCCAGCGGTCCAGCTCGTGCTTGTCGCCGTGCGCGACGACGGCGGCCAGCTCGCTCGACGGCGCCCGCTGGACGAGGTCGGCGATGAGGTCCTTCGACGGCGTCCGGACCTCGCGGTCGGTCCGCAGCACGTCCGCGACGGCACGACCGTCGAGCGTCTCCCCGCCGTTCGCGCCGACCTGCTCGAGCAGCTCGCCGACGAACACCTCGTCGTTCACCGGCACGACCGCGAGCGCGTCGCCCCGCGGCGTACTCGATGCCGGAGTCGCCGAGGTCGAACTCGTAGTGCCGGATCTCCTTCGCGCTGCGCGGCGAGGAGAGCAGCCGGTTCTCGACGAGCCGCGAGGCGTACGGGTTGCGCTTGTTCCACTGCGCACCCGGCCGGAAGGCGCGGCGCGTCCCCGCCCCGCCGGTCGCGGTCGTCCCCGACGCGGCTGCACCGCCCGTGGCCGCACCCGGCGCACCGGCTTCAGCGGCGAGACGGTCGAGGACGGCGGCGGTCCAGAGCGCCGCCGGGTCCTCGAAGTCGACGTCGCAGTCCACGCGCTCGTGGATCCGCGTCGCGCCGAGCTGCTCGAACCGGGTGTCGAGCAGCTTCCCGGCCTGGCAGAACTCGTCGTAGCTGGTGTCGCCGAGCCCGAGCACCCGCGTACTGCAGGCCTTCCAGCCGGGGCACGGTCGTGGCCTGGATCGCGTCCCAGAACAGTCCGGCGTTGTCGGGCATCTCGCCCTCGCCGTACGGTCGAGGTGACCACGAGCACGTGGGACATCCCGGCGAGCTGCTCCGGCGTCACGGCGTCGAGGGCGGTGGCACGCCCGCCGAGACCGCGCGCCGCGGCCCCTGCGACGAGGTCGTCCGCGAGGGCCTCGGCGTTGCCGGTCTGCGTCCCGAAGAGCACGTCGACGGTCGTCGTCGGGGCCGGCGCCGCACCCTTCCTGCCGGCGGCCGCGATGCCGGCGATGAACCCGGCGAGCCAGGACTCCTGCGCGGCGGAGAACGGTGCGTCGACCGGGATCAGCGAGCCGGTCGGGGGGACGGAGCTCACGCGGTCACCGCCTCGACCGGCGCATGCGGTGCACGCCGGGCGATGTCCTCGAGCGCCGCGGTCGCGAGCAGCTCGTCGAAGCGGGCCTCGCGGACCCCGGCCGTCGTTCTTGGCGTTCTGGTGCATGATCCACCCGGTGGTGCCTGGTGCGTCCGTGCTGCGGTTGTTCCGCTGCGTGAGGGCGCGCTTGTAGTCGTCGAGGCGCTTGATCGCGATGAGGGTCGCGAGCTCGTCGTCCGCGAACCGCTCGAGGGTGCCGCGGAGGTACTTCACCACGCGCTGCTTCACGAAGAAGTCCTCGGTGAGGACGAGGTTCTTCACCGCCTCGGCGACACGGGGGTCGTGCGGACCGACGGCGCCGGGGACCCGCTCGAGCGCGAGGTCCTGGGCGACGCCGAGCACCGTGTACGAGGAGAGCAGCGAGAACATGTCGTCCCCCTGGTCCCCGAGTGCGGGCGCGCGGCCGTCGAGCACGGTCCGCTGGTCCCGGTAGTCGACCTTGAAGGCGCGGAGCTTGTCCGTCGCGATCGAGGTCGCGAGCTCGTCGAGCAGCTCCGCGCGGGTCGCGGCGGCGAGGATCTCGCCGGCGTCCTGCGTGAGGAGCAGCGCGCGCGGCATGCCGACGAACACGTGCTCGCGGGTGGTCTCCCACTCGGCGAGCAGGCGCTCGGCCAGCGCTGAGCCCGTTGCCTCGAGGTGCCACTCGAGCAGCAGCCGCGCCGCGTCCTCGTGGAAGGCGCCGCGCTCCGTGTCGGTCACCGGGAACACCAGGAGCGAGTCGGTGCTGGCACGTTCGGCGACGCGGCCGGACGGGTCGTACTGGTACAGGAACCCGCCGGACATGCCGTTCCCGAGGCCCTTGCCGTACGCGCCGAGGTTGAAGACCGCGCCGCCCGTCATGTACTCGCAGCCGAAGTCGCCGACGCCCTCGACGACCGCGGTCGCCCCCGGAGTTGCGGACGGCGAACCGGTCGCCGGCTTCGCCCTCGACGAAGGTGCGGCCGCCGGTCGCCCCGAACAGTGCGAAGTTGCCGACGAGGACGTTGCCACCCTGCTCCCCGGCGCCGCCGCCCGGCGTGCGGACGATGATCCGGCCGCCGCTCTGGCTCTTGCCGACGCCGTCGTTCGCGGTGCCGGTGTGCTCGAGCACCATGCCGTCGTTGGCGAAGACGCCGTAGGACTGCCCGGCCGACCCCGTGGGTGCGGATCGTGACCGCGCCGTCGACCAGCCGGCGGCGGCCGCGGTCGTCGGTCGTGATCGCGGGGTGCTCCGACAGGTCGACGTCGCGCAGCTCGTGGTTGAGGACGCGCTCGACGTCGATGCCGAGCTGCCCGCCGACCGACTTGTCCGCGTTGCCGAGGGCCACGCCCTCGACCAGGAGCGCGTGCTCGTGGCCGTGCACGAGCGCCGCCCGGACCTGCTCGATGAGCGCGTCGTCGGTGCGGAAGTCCTTCTCGAGGTACTCGGGGTCGGTGACGACCTTCTCCGGCACCCGGGCGAGCAGGTTCCGGACGTCGAGGCGTCCGACGCTCGCGGGGGTGGTCGAGGAGCTGGAGCAGGTCCGTGCGGCCGCGGGCCTCACGCAGCGAGCGCAGACCGAGGCGCGCGAGGATCTGCCGCACGTCGTGCGCGATGTTGAGCAGGTACTGCGCGAGGGCACGCGGGTCGCCCTCGAACGCCTCGGCGTTCGTGGTGAGCCCCGCGGGGCACTTCACGTTGCAGTTCTTCGCCATCACGCAGCCGAGCATCATGAGCGCGGTCGTGCCGAACTCGAAGCTGTCGCCGCCGAGCAGCGCGCTCGTGACGACGTCGCTGCCGGTCTGGTGCGCACCCGAGGCAGCGCAGGGTGACCTTCTGCCGCAGACCGTTCGCGACGAGGGCCTGGTGCACCTCGGCGACGCCGATCTCGGCGGAGCGCCCGGCGTACTTCAGGCTCGTGACCGCCGCGGCACCGGTCCCGCCGGTGTTGCCCGCGACGTTGATGACGTCCGCACCGGCCTTCGCGACGCCGACCGCGATCGTGCCGATGCCCTCGGAGGACACGAGCTTCACGACGACCCGGACGCGGGCGGCCTTGCAGTCGTGGATGAGCTGCGCGAGGTCCTCGATCGAGTAGGTGTCGTGGTGCGGCGGCGGCGAGATGAGCTCCCACGCCGGGGGTGCCGCCGCGGGCCGCCGCGATGTCCACGGTGACCTTCGGGGCCGGCAGCTGCCCGCCCTCGCCGGGCTTCGCGCCCTGGCCGATCTTGATCTCGAGCTCCTCGAGCATCGGGTCGGCGAGGTAGCCCGCCCAGATGCCGAACCGGCCGGAGGCGAACTGCTTGATCCGGGAGCCGCGGATGGTCCCGTAGCGGGAGTGGTGTTCGCCGCCCTCGCCGCTGTTCGACATGCCGCCGACCATGTTCGTGCCGTGTGCGACGGCCTCGTGGGCGGTGGCGACGAGCGCGCCGTGGCTCATCGCACCGGACGCCAGGGTCCTGGTGACCTCGTGTGCCGGCTGGACCTCGTCGAGCGGGACGCTGGCCGGGGCGCTCTCGAGCAGGCCGAGCAGGGCGGCGGCCGAGCCGGTGGCGCGGAGCGTCACCTGGGTGGCGTCGACGGCGTCGACGTCGACCTGGCCGGGGTGCAGCAGCGCGAGCCCGTCCGCGAGGGCCTGGTGGCGCAGGGCACCCGTCGACCCGGTCGAGGTGAGCTCGAAGCGGAAGCGGGTCGTGCCTCCCGGCAGTCCCGCGTCCTGCGACGGCCGCGAGCCGACGAGGCCGCGCACCGTGATGCTGGCGTTGCCGGAGGTCGCGAAGCGGCCGAGCTCGCGGGCGAAGTCCTCGGCCGCGTCGATGCCGGTCACGTCCGCGGGCAGCGCGAGCACGTCGCGGAGCGCGGCGGGACGGCGCGACCGCTCGTCGTGCGTCGTCTGCAGGAACGTCACGTAGCCGGGCGTGATCCGGTGCGCGTCGATCTCGGCGTCGCTCAGCCGGTCGTAGCCGGTGTTCCGGTACGCCGCGTCGCTGATCCCGAAGGAGTCGTCGAGCTGCCCGAGCGTGAGGAGCCGGAGCGCGTCCGAGTCCCCGGACCGCTCGAAGGCGGGACGCTCCTCGGTCATGCCGCTGAACCCGCGGACGCTCGCGACGCCGAAGGAGTGCCCGGCGCCGTCCGAGCGCTCCTTGAAGAGGCCGAGCAGGGGCACCTGGCCCTCGGTCGCCACCGTCCGCGCGCGCTCGTGCCAGTCCGTCGCGGCCTGCGCGATGCGGGCGAAGCCGACGCCGCCGACGGGTGCCTGCATGTGCGGGAAGACCCGGGCGAACAGGTCGTCGCGGGTGTCGAGGTAGTTCGGCTCGAAGAACTCGCCGCCGATGTAGCTCTCCGCCGTGCACAGGCCGACCCGGCCCATGGTCTTCGCGAGCGCCTTCTCGGCGGCCTTGCGGAAGCGCTTGAGCGCGAGGTCCGTCGCGGTCAGTTCGCTGGCGGGAGCAGCGGCGGCCGGGTACTTCTCCTCCGCGCGCAGGCGGGCGGACAGGCTGTACACCGCCGAGGCGCCGAAGCCGAGGGCCGTCGCGACGTGGTGCGACGAGGGCAGCTGCCCGGACTCCGCCACGACGGAGACGCGGAGCCGGAGCCCGGTCTGGATGAGGCGCTGGTTCACCGCGGCCACGGCCAGGATCACCGGCAGCGGTGCGTGCGTCGAGGACACGGCGCGGTCGGTGAGGACCGCGATGCCGCCGGTGGTCTCGGCGAAGCGTTCCACGGCGGCGCAGAGTGCGTCCACCGCGTCGCGCACCGCGTCCGCGTTCGCCTGCTCGTCGCCGAGGACCGGCACGTAGAGCATGTCGAAGCGCTCCAGGGGCACGACGTCCTGGTCGCGCAGGCGCACCATGTCGAGGTGTCCGAGGACGGGCGACTGGACGACGAGCTGTCGGCTGGTCGTGCCGGTGCCGTCCGGCTTCGCGCCGAGGGCGACGCGCATCGACATGCCGTCGGCCTCGCGGATGGAGTCGAGCGGCGGGTTGGTCACCTGGGCGAAGCGCTGCGAGAAGTACTTCGCCATGCCGCCCTCGGTGTCGCTGAGGGCGTTGATCGCGGTGCCGTAGCCCATCGCGGAGATCCGCTCCGAGCCGTTCTGCAGCATCGGGTCGAGCATGAACCGGAAGCTCTCCTGGTTCAGCGAGTACGCCACGTACCGACCCGCGAGCGACAGGTCGCCGTCGTAGCCGAGGGTGGACGTGCCGCGCTCGTAGTCCGGTGCCGGCAGGCTGTCGAGGTCGACCCGGGCGGCGTCGAGCAGCTCGGCGTACGGCTTGCGCGTCGCGAGCATGTCGAGCACCTCGCGGGTGCGCATGAGCGAACCGGTGCGGTGGTCGACGACGAGCATGCCGCCCGCCTCGATCCGGCCGCGGTGCACGACTTCGTCCGCGGGGAACGTCACCTGGCCGGCCTCCGACGAGACCATCAGGTACTCGGACGTCTGCACCGTGCGCAGCGGACGGAGCCCGAGGCGGTCCAGGCGGGCGCCCACCACGTCGCCGTCGCTGAAGATGACCGCGGCGGGGCCGTCGTTCTTCTCCTCGTAGAGCGAGAAGTACTCGAGCATGTCCCGGACGTCCGGGGTCAGCGTGCGGTCGTTCTCCCACGCCGGCGGCATGAGCGAGACCACGGCCTCGACGATCTCGAGTCCGTCGTCGAACACGCGGCTCTGCAGGGTCTGGTCGAGCCGGCTCGAGTCCGACTGCCCCGGCGGGCGGACGATGCTGCGGGTGCGGGCGGCGGCGAGCGCCTCGTCCGACAGGCGGTTCTTCCGGTCGGTGTTCAGCTCGCCGTTGTGCGCCATCAGGCGGAACGGCTGGGCCATCGTCGGGTGCGGCTCGGTGTTCGTCGAGAACCGGGTGTGGAAGTACAGCGTCCGGACCGAGTGCCGCGGGTCGCGGAGGTCCGTGAAGTACCCGATGACCTCGCCCGAGTTCAGACGCCCCTTGAGGATCTGGGTCCGCGCGCTGAGCGACAGCGGGTACAGGGCGGCGTGCGCGGCGCGCTGCTCGGCGGCCTCGCCGTAGGAGACAGCCTCGATCGCGAGCAGGGCACGGTTGGCGGCCGCGTCGACCTCGGTGCGCGTCCACGTCTCCGGGGCACGGAACACCCACTGCACGATCGGCAGCTGGTACTGCTCGGCCTCGGGTCGGGCGACGGTGTGGTCCACCGGGACGTCGCGGACGAGCAGCAGCTCGAAGCCCTGCGCCGCGATCGCGTCCGTGACGGTCCGCTCGGCCCGGGCGCGGTCGTCCGCACCGCTCGGCACGAAGCAGTTCGCGACGCCGAAGTGCCCGGCGCGGAGCGCCTGGCCGGTGATCGCGCTGAAGAACTCCACCGACAGGTCGATGCTCACGCCGGCGCCGTCGCCGACGCCCTCGGCGGACTTGCCGCCGCGGTGCGGGATGGCGCACAGCGCTTCGTCGCCCCGCACGATGACGTCGTGGCTCGGGGTGCCGTCGAGTCGGGTGATGAAGCCGACGCCGCAGTCGCTCGACTCGCGGGCAGGGTCGTACAGACCGAAGGGGGAGGGGTTCACGTGCAGGTCCAGTGGGGCGTTGCCGGCAGCGGACGGCCAGGCTGCATCGATGGAGCGCTCGCCGCGGGCGGACCGGTGGTGGCAGTCGCGGCCCTGTGGGGGGTGTGGTGCGGTAGGGCGATGCTACGGCTTGGTATACCGCGGGCGCAACAGACCGGCTGGACGGGCACGGCCCTCGTCGCGCCCGTCCCTCCGGTCAGGCGGTGCGCTCATCTACGGCGATCGGCTCGGTCGGTACCGCGGACGTTTCGGCCGCCGGTGTCGTCCCCGCACCCGTCGTCCGCGCCCGCCGGTCCCCTCGGAAGACCCAGGCCTTGAACAGCACGAACCGGATCACCGTCGCGACCAGGTTCGCGGCGGTGAGCACGACGATCTCCGTACCGTGGGACGCTCCCGGTGCCGTCGCGTGCAGGACGACGAGCGAACCGGCGGTGACGGCCCAGGCGATCCCGAAGACGACGAGGCCCTGGACGTGGTGGCGGCCGGCGCCGGCGCGGCCGCGGACCCCGAAGGTGAAGCGGCGGTTGAGTGCCGTGTTGCCGACCGCCGTCAGGAGCAACGCGGTGAAGTCCGCCGCCTGCGCGCCGAGTGCCGGTCGGAGCACCGCGTAGAGCAGGCCGAACGCGACGGTGGAGAGCACGCCGATCGCGCCGAAGCGCAGCAGCTGCCCGAGGAACCCGACGTGCGGCGTCGTGAACGGCCGGCGGCCGATCGCGTCGTACACGCGGCCGATGGGCACGCGCCCCGTGGCGAGGCCGCGCGAGACCCGCCACATGCCCTTGAGGTCCTCGGTCGCCGTCGAGGCGATGTGGACCGACGAGTTGACGTCGTCCACCCAGTCGACCGGCACCTCGTGTATGCGGAGCCCTGCGTGCTCGGACAGCACGAGCAGTTCCGTGTCGAAGAACCACGCATCGTCCTCGCAGAGCGGCAGCAGGTGGGCCGCGGCCGTCCGGGTGATCGCCTTGAACCCGCACTGGGCGTCCGAGAACGAGACCCCCATGCCGGCGCGGAGCAGCAGGTTGTAGGAGCGGGAGATGAACTCGCGCTTCCCGCCGCGGACGACCCGGGACGACCCCGCGAGCCGGGTGCCGATCGCCACGTCCGAGTGTCCGGAGAGCAGCGGCGCGACGAGGGGTTCGAGTGCCGCGAGGTCCGTGGACAGGTCCTCGTCCAGGTAGACGAGCACGGACGCGGGGGAGGCGCCCCACACGGCCTTGAGCGCCCGGCCCCGCCCCTTCTCGGCGAGGTGCACGGCGTGGACGCCCGGCAAGCATGGCCGCGAGGTCGTCGGCGATCCGCGGGGTGTCGTCGGTCGACGCGTTGTCCGCGATGGTGATCCGCCACGAGTGTTGCAGTGTCGTGCGGCAGAAGGTGTGCAGGCGCCGGACGTGGGCGGCGAGCGTGTCCTGTTCGTCGTGGCAGGGCACGACGATGTCGATGTCGAGGGTCTGGTCCGTCTCCGTCATGCCGACGATGCTCGGCAGCGGCGGTACGGAGATCCGCGCAGGCGCCTGTGGCAGCGGTAAGAACGGCTGCCGAGCCGGTCAGGACGGGCGCTGCGCGGTGTCGGGACCGGTCGGGAGTCCGCGGTGCCCGGGGTCGGGCAGGTCCACGGTGAACGCCGTGCGCCCCGGCTCCGACGCCACCCGCACGCTCCCGCCGTGCGCGGTCACGACCGCCCGGACGATCGCGAGACCCAGGCCGCTCGTGCCGTGCTCGCGGGACCGCGATGCCTCGCCGCGCGTGAACCGGTCGAACAGCGTGGGGAGGGCGTCGGCGGGGATCGGCGGGCCGTCGTTCGCGACGACGAAGCGGATCGCCCTGCCCGCGGTGATCCGCTGCAGTGACACCACGACGACGGTCCCGTCGGGTGTGTGCGTCCTGGCGTTCGCGAGCAGGTTGGTGACGACCCTTCGGAGCTGCGGGCCGTCGCCGGGGACGACGATCGGGTGGTCGTCGAGCACCTGGAGGGTCCAGCGGTGCCCGGGGGTCGTCGCCCGGGCGTCCATCGTCGCCTCGACGACGATCGAGGTCAGGTCGACCGGCTCCCGGGCGGTCGGCGGTGCCGCGGCCGCATCGGAGGCGTCGAGCCGGGCGAGCAGGAGGAGCTCCTCGACGAGGTCGCCCATGCGGACGGCCTCCCGCGCGATCCGGTCGACGTGGCCGCGGACCGCGGACGCGTCCGACGTCCCGGCGGCGAGCTCCGCCGAGGTGCGGACCGTGGCGATCGGGGTGCGGAGCTCGTGGGAGGCGTCGGCGATGAAGGTCCGCATGCCGGTCTCGGCGTCGCGGCGGACCGTGAGGGCGCGTGCGACGTGGCCGAGCAGCCGGTTGAGCGCGGTGCCGACCTGCCCGACCTCGCGGTTGGCGCGGAGGTCGGCCGGGGCGACCCGCACGGGGATGTCGGTGTCGCCGCGTTCGAGGTCCAGTGCGGTCACGTCGGATGCCACCGCGGCGACCCGTTCGAGCGGCCGCAGGGACCGGCGGACCAGCAGTCGCAGCACGAGGGCGGCGGCGAGCAGTCCGGCCACGGTGACGACACCGATCACGAGCAGCAGCCGGGCGATGGCCGCGTCGAGGTCCCCGAGCGGCAGCGCGGTGACGTAGACGTCGCCGTCGTCCTCGACGGCCCGCACGCGGTTGTCCCCGAGGGCGCCGAGGTCGACGGTCACCGGACCGGCACCGGGGTCGACGGCCTCGAGCGTCCGTGCCTGTGCCGCGGTGAGGCCGTGCTGGTCACCGTCGCTGTCGGTCCAGCCGCCGAGCACGACGGATCCGTCCCGCACCACCGCGACGACGGTCCCGGCGGACTGGCCCGGTGCGCCGATGAAGGCGTTGTCCGGGTCCGGCCGTGAGCTGTCGCCGCCGTCGCTCGGCGCGTCCGGCGGCGGTTCGCGGTCCCGTCCGCCGGCGGTCCGGTCCGCAGCCGTGGCGAGTTCCGCATCGAGCCGGTCGACCAGGTAGCCGCGGAACGCGACCACGGTCACGGCGCCGACGACGACGTTCGTGGCGACGAGCAGCAGCGCGACGGCGGCGATGATCCGCCACCGCAACGACGGCACGTTCCCGGCGCGGTCCGGTCGGGAGGCGCGACCCGCCGCCGACCGTCGGCTCACGTCGTCGGCCGGAGCACGTACCCGGCCCCGCGCACGGTCTGCAGCATCGGCTCGCGTCCGGCGTCGAGCTTCTTCCGCAGGTACGAGACGTACATGTCGACGAGGTTCGACGAGGTGCCGAAGTCCATCCCCCAGACGTTCGCCAGGAGGTGGTCGCGGGACAGCACGCGGTTCGCGTTCCGGGCCAGGTGCCGCAGCAGCTCGTACTCGGTCGGCGTGAGCTCGACGACCTCGCCGCCGCGTTCGACCGCCCGGGTGTCCTCGTCCAGCCGCAGGTCGCCGACGACGATCGCCGACGGGCCGGCCGCGGCCGCGACCCTGGCCGAGGTCCGGGCGAGGATCCGTGCCCGGACGAGCAGTTCCTCGACCCCGAAGGGCTTGGTGAGGTAGTCGTCGCCGCCGCCGGTGAGGCCGGCGAGCCGGTCCTCGGGGGCGTCCCGCGCGGTGAGGAAGAGCACGCGCACGTCGTCGCGGGCGTCGCGGAGCCGTTCGAGCACCTCGAACCCGTCGATGTCGGGCAGCATCACGTCGAGGACGATCACGTCGGGCTGGAACTCCCGCGCGGCGAACAGCACGTCACGTCCGCGGTGCACGGCGCGCACGGCCCAGCCGTCGCCCTCGAACGCGAGGACGACGGCGTCGGCCAGGGCGTGCTCGTCGTCGACGACGAGGGCGCGGACGG
The DNA here is from genome assembly GCA_023846275.1 of Vanilla planifolia. Classification (NCBI taxonomy): domain Eukaryota; kingdom Viridiplantae; phylum Streptophyta; class Magnoliopsida; order Asparagales; family Orchidaceae; genus Vanilla; species Vanilla planifolia. The sequence continues at coordinate 13,938 of JAIUJO010002626.1, read as the reverse complement.
GACTGCCGTCGGTGCGCTGCAGCGGGGACGCGGGCATGTCCCGGAGCCTATCCACCGCACCCTCGTCGTCGGTCACGACGGGTCGCTCAGGTCGTAGACCGTCTGGCCGCCGACCGTCGTGCTGCTGAAGTTCGCCGCGACCCACTCCTGGATGGCCGACGCCGTGGACGAGCCGCCGCCCATCCCGCCGCCGGTCCCGGAGGCGATGTAGTAGCCGATCTCGCCCTCGGCGACGTACGCCTCGAACTCGGCGAGGGTCGGCGTCGGGTCACTCGACCAGCCCCCGATCGCCATCATGGCGGTGTCGGTGTCGAGTTCGAGCTGCGCGGCGGACTGCGAACCGTCCACGGCGGCGGCCCAGGTCGTGTCGGTCGCGGTCAGCAGCTTCGTGAGGGCCGACGACGTCGACGCGCCTCCGCCACCCATCGCGCCGCCACCGGCCTGGAGGTCCGTCCCCGACCCACCGTCGGAGGTCGCCCCGTCGGATCCCTCCTGGGTACCGGTGCCGTCCGGTCCGCCGGAGGTGCCGTCCGGCATCGACGGCGCCTCGCCGGTCGTGCCGTCGGGCGCTCCGCCCGAGGAACCACCGGGCGGCGTGCCGCCGGGACCCTGCTGGGAGCCGTCCGCGGTGTCGGAGCTGCCGATCTCGGAACCGTCGGTCGATCCACCGGGGCCTCCCGAGCCTCCCGGCTGTCCGCCGCCCCCGGGGAAGCCGCCCGTCCCGCCGGAGCCGCTGCCCGCCGGGCCGACGCTCGGGATCGAGCCGGAATGCGCCACGGTCGTCGTGGCGAGCGCGTAGGCGGTGGTGCCGGTCAGCCCGAACAGCGTGCCGGCGAGGACGCCCACCGTGACGAGCTTGCGCAGGGTCGGGAGGCTGCCGACCAGGACCGCCGCGGTCGACAGCAGACCGCCGACGAGCACCACCCACCGGAGCCACGGCAACCACGTCGGGTTCTCGGCCAGGAGGCAGAACCCCCAGTACGCGGTGATGCCGATCATGGCTGCGAGGCCCAGGCGGCCGACCACGCGGGCCCGGGCGTGCCAGAGCAGCGCACCACCGGTGCCGACGAGGCCGGCGATCGCGGGGGCGAGTGCGACCGTGTAGTAGGGGTGGATCGTGCCGGACATGAACGAGAAGACGAGTCCGGTGACGATCAACCAGCCGCCCCACATCGCGAGGCCGGCACGCGCCGGGTCGGCGAGGTCCCGACGGCCGACCACGACCAGGCCGAGCACGAGCGCGATGAGCGCCGCGGGCAGGAGCCAGGAGATCTCGAGGCCCATCTCGGACGAGAACAGCCGCTCGAGCCCCGTCGAGCCACCGAACGACGAGCCGGCCGTGCCACCGCCCATCCCGCCGCCGCCGTTGCCCGAGCCGCCGAAGATCCGGCCCAGCCCGTTGTAGCCGAAGACCAGGTCCAGGACCGTGTCGTCCGTCGAACCGCCGATGTACGGCCGGGACTCGGCCGGCCAGAGCCACACGGCGACGATCCACCACCCGGCCGACACCACGAGCGAGACGGCGGCGATCAGGAGGCCGATCGTGCGCCTGCCCCAGGTCGTCCGTGCGGCGAGCAGGTACACGAGCCCGAACGCCGGCAGCACGAGCAGGCCCTGCAGCATCTTCGTCAGGAAGGCGAAGCCGAGGGCCACGCCCGCGAGCGCGAGCCACCGCCAGCTGCCCCGCGGCAGGGCCCGCACCGTGCAGTACGCGCCCGCGGTCATGAGCAGCACGAGGAGCGCGTCCGGGTTGTCGAAACGGAACATCAGCGCCGCCGCCGGGGTCGCCGCGACGACGAAGCCGGCGAGGAGTGCACCGACGTTCGCGGTCGTCGCACCCAGTCGGGCGAGGGTGCGACGGACGGTGCCCCACACCAGGGCGACCGAGCCGACCGCCATGAGCGCCTGGGGGAGCAGCAGGCTGAAGGACGAGAAGCCGAGCAATCGGGCGGACAGCACCATCACCCACAGCGAGGCCGGCGGCTTGTCCACGGTGATGAAGTTCGACGAGTCGAGGGAGCCGAAGAAGAACGCCTCCCAGGACTTCGTGCCGGCCTGCACGGCGGCGGCGTAGAAGCTGTTGGCGTACCCCGAGATGCTGAGGTCCCAGAGGTACACGACGGCGGTGACGGCCAGGAGCGCCCAGAACGCCGGCCGGAGCCAGCGGGCGTCCTCGCGCTCGCCGAGGAAGAGGCGTGCCAGGGGTGGACGACGCCGGTCCCGCGCGTCACTGTGCGCACGGTCGCGTCGATCGGTCACGGGTACCGGGTAGGTGGTCATGGCAGCAGGCTCCCCGGCGATCCCCGAACGACCCGATGCGTCGGCTTGGTGCTCCCTAAGACCCTCCCGGGCTCAGGCGTACCGCTGCGCCGCCCGGAGCGCCGCGCCCGTGTAGGAGCCGCCGAACAGGAGGACGTGCAGGAGCAGCGGGGCGAGCTGGTGCAGCTCCACGCGGTCCCGCCAGCCGTCCGCCAGCGGGGACGCGTCGTCGTAGGCGCCGAGCACGGTCTCGAGCCGGGGGAGCCCGAAGAGGCCGAGCAGCGCCAGGTCCGTCTCGGCGTGGCCGCCGTGCGGGTTCGCGTCGATGAGCACCGCGCCGGTCGCGTCGCCGTCCGCGATCTCGACCGGGGCGCCGTCCGCCGGCCAGAGGACGTTGCCGGCCCAGAGGTCGCCGTGCAGCCGTGCGGGGCGGTCGCCGACCAGGGCGGGCTGCGGGGCGCCGAGCGTGCCGTCCTGCACCCGGTCCGCCACCCGGTCGAACACGGCGGCCTGGTCGTGGGAGAGGCCGCCGCCGTCCACGATCCGGCGCACGAAGTCGCGGATGCGGTACTCGGCGAAGAACTCGCCCCAGGTCGTCGGTGCCTCGGCGGCGGTGACGAACGGCGTGCCGGAGCGGCCCATCCGCAGTCCGCCGTCGGTCGGGAACCCGGGCGACGGCGTGCCCCAGCCGTCCGCCCCGGCGGCGTGGGTGCGGGCCAGGGACCGGCCGAACCGTTCCGCCTGCTCCCGGGTCGGGGAGCCGTCGTCGATGCGTTCGAGTTCGAGCACCGTCGGGGACGGACGACCGAGCACCCGGGCCGTCCGGGTCCCGCCGACCCGCTCGGCGTCGGCGAGCCAGGCCAGACCGGCCGCCTCCGCCGCGGCTTCGTGCGGGTCGGTGAAGGTCTTCACGTGCGTCTCGGCCATGCCGCCATCCTGCCGGGCGCCCCTCGCCGTCTCCTCAGCGGCGGGCGGCGTGCACGACGAGGGCGAGCTGCACCCGGTTGTCGACGCCGAACTTCTCGTAGACGTGGCCGATGTGGGTCTTCACCGTCGCCAGGCTCACGAAGAGCTTCGCCGCGATCTGCGCGTTCGACGCCCCGTCCGCCACCGCGAGGGCGACGTCGGTCTCCCGCTCGGTGAGGGTCGCGAGCAGTGCGCGTTCGCGGTCGCCCTCGTCAGCGTGCTGCTCGGCAGGCGCCGCGGTGGCGCCGGACGCGGCGGCGAACGCGATCACCCGGTCGAGGACCGACGGCGACAGGATGGACCGTCCGTCGGCGACCGCCCGGACGGCGGTGACGAGCTCGTGCGGCGGGGTGTCCTTGAGCAGGAAGCCCCGCGCGCCGCGCTGCAGTGCGCCGAGCACCAGGTCGTCGCCCTGGAACGTGGTGAGGACGAGGACGGCCAGGTCCGGGCGCTTCCGGAGCTCCCGTTCGGTGGCGACCAGGCCGTCGCACCGCGGCATGCGGATGTCCATGAGCACGACGTCCGGGACCGTCTCGTCGATGACGCCCTCGGCCTCGAGCCCGTCCCCGGCCTCGCCCACCACCTCGATGGTGGGGTCGCCGCGGAGCAGGAGGCGCAGGCCGGCACGGACGAGTTGGTCGTCGTCGACGAGGACGACGCGCACGGGGGCGGTCACGGCGTCGACGGGGGTGGTCATTGCTTCCACGGGAGCACCGCCTCGACCTCGTGGGTCCCGTCGACGGCCCCGGCGCGGAACGTCCCGCCGACGAGCCGGGCACGCTCGGCGAGCCCGCGGAGCCCGTGCCCGCCGCTCGGTCCGGCCACGGGTGCCGCCGCTGCGGGGCCGAGCGGGTTCGTCACGACGACCCGGAGTGCCGGCCCTGGGACGGTCCGGACCGCGACCGCGACGGGCTGCCCCGGAGCGTGTCGTCGGGCGTTCGTCAGGGCCTCCTGCACGATCCGGTACGCGTGCCGACCGACGGCCGCCGGGACGGCCGACGCGTCCGGGACCGCGTCGGTGACCGTCACGACCGCCCCCGCGCGCCGGGCCTCGTCGAGCAGCGCGGGCAGGTCGGTGAGCGTCGGCTGCGGAGGCGCGGTGCCGGTCACGTCGTCGCCGCCGGTGGTCGCGGGGTCGCGCAGTACGCCGAGCACGTCCCGCAGGTCGGTGAGGGCCGCGTGGGCCTCCGCGCGGACGATCGCCGCCGCCTCGGCGGTCTCCTCCGGTGTGAGGGCCGCGCCCCGGTACTCGAGGGCCCCGGCGTGGAGCGTGACGAGGGACAGCCGGTGGCCGAGCACGTCGTGCATCTCGCGGGCCAGGTGGGCGCGTTCCTGTTCCCGGGCGCGGTCGGCGAGGAGCTGCTGGTCGCGTTCGAGCAGGGCCGCGCGTTCCCGGAGCGACGCGAGCAGGGCGCGGCGCTGCCCGATGCCGATGCCGACGGCGTCGAGCAGGGCGGTGCCGATCACGGCGATGAGGGCGATCTGCCACATCGGCGAGCCGTCGTCGGTCCGGGTGAGCCAGTCGCTGAACAGGCTCGCGACGAGCATCACCGCGCTCGCGACCGCGATCTCCACCGCCCGCCGTCTGGTGGCGAGCGAGATCATCGCGAGCACGGCGGCTCCGGCCCCGAGTGTCGACACGGCGGAGAGGGCGACGACGAGGAGCGTGACGACGAGGGGAGCCCGGTGCCGGAACGGCACGAGCGCGAGGGCGACGATCCCGGCGGCCACGTCGAGGAGGATCGTGGCGCCGAGCCGCGCGTCGCTCCACCCCGCGTCACCGAAGGTGGGGACGACGAGGGCGAACAGGACCAGACCGGTGAGCGTCGCCACGGCGAGCCGCCACGACCCCGCCCAGATGCGGTGGCCGACGGACGGTCGGGGGAGGGTCGCGGTGGAGGTCACGGGACGAGCCTAGGAAGCGCCGGTGTCCCGACGCATCGGCCGAAGGTCGGAGGTCGTCGGGTCCGTTCCCGCGCCGCTCACGTCGCCGCCTGCACGAGCGCGGTCGCGAGCGGGTGCCACGGCCGCGAGGACGGTCCGCTCAGCACGAGCGTGCGGCCGAGGCGCCGGCTCATCGGCACCATCACGAGGTCCGGCGGCAGCATCCCGCGACCGAGCGTCGGCACGATCGACACCCCCTCACCCCGCTCGATCATGCCGAACATGGTGCTCATCTCGCGGACCCGGTGGGCCCAGCGGAACGGCTGCCCCTCGAGCTCGTGCAGCCGTTCGATCTGCCGCTCGCACCCGCCGCCACCGGCGACGAGGCCGTCCTCGTGCAGGTCGTCGAGCGTGAGCGCGGGCAGGTCGGCGAGGGGGTGGTCGCGCCGGACGACGGCGGCCATCTCGTCCTGCGCGACGACGATCCCGCCCGCGGGCACCGGGCTCGGGTCGACGAGGACGGCGGCGTCGACCGTCCCGCCCTCGAGCCACTCGGGCATCTCGTCGTCGTCGCCCTCGTAGACCTGCACGTCGACGTCCGGCAGGGTCACCGCCCAGACCTCGCGGAGCCGCGGCAGCAGGCCCTGGCAGACGGTGGGGACGGCGGCGAGACGCACGGTGCCGCGGACCGTGGCGGGCCGCACCACCGCCTCCAGGGCGTCGACGGAGGCGAGCACGCTGCGGGCGTGGGCCAGGAGGCGGTCCCCGAGTGGCGTCGGGATCGTCGCGGCCCCGCGGCGGACCACCGGGCCACCGACCTCGCGCTCCAACCCCGCGACCGCGTGCGACACGGCCGACTGGCCGACGCCGAGCCGGCGGCGGCGGAGGTGAAACGAGCCGGCGTCGACGGTCGCGACGAACGCGCGCAGCTGTGGCACCGAGACGGTCATTGCGTCTTCCTCATCCGGTCATGAACGTCATGCGTTTGCCGCATGACGCGTGGGTGTCGACACTAGGCCACATGAACGCGGTCCTCTACCTCCTCGTCGCCCTCACCTGGGGATCGAGCTTCCTCTTCGCGAAGATCGGGCTCGACGGGCTCGCTCCGCAGCAGGTGGCGACCGTGCGGACCGTCCTCGGGGCCCTCACCCTCGTGGTGCTCCTGCTCGCGACCCGGCGACGCTGGCCCCGGGAACCGCGGGTCTGGGGGCACCTGCTCGTCGTGTCGGTGTTCCTCAACGCGGTGCCGTCGTCGCTCATGGCGTGGGGCCGAGCAGACCGTGCCGTCCGGGCTCGCCAGCATCTACAACGCGACGACGCCCCATCATGACGCTGGCGGCCCTCGCGGTCCTGGTGCCGAGCGAACGGCTGCGCGGGCGGCAGGTCGCCGGGATCGTCGTCGGCATCGTCGGCGTCCTCGTGCTGGTGGGCCGTGGGACCTCGTCGGCGGACGCAAGCGGTCGTCGCCAGCGTGCCGGGCCAGGTCGCGCTGCTCGGCATGACCGCCTGCTACGGCATCGGGCTCGCCTACCTGCGCCGGGTGTCGCTCGGCAGCGGGTACGACCCCGTCACGATCGCGACCGTGCAGCTGACCCTCGCCTCCGGACTGCTGCTGCTCGTCGCACCGGTCCATCGCGACCGGACCGGTCCAGCTCGACTGGCGGATCGTGGGCGCGATGCTCGCGCTCGGTTGCGTCGGCACCGGGTTCGCCTACGCGTGGAACACCGGCTCGTGCAGGCGTGGGCGCGGGGCGTGCCTCCACGGTGACGTACCTGACGCCGGTGGTGGGCGTGGTGCTCGGCGTGCTGGTGCTCGGCGAGCACGTGCGGTGGAACGAGCCGGTCGGCGGGGTCGTCGTGCTGCTCGGGATCGCCCTCGCGTCCGGGGTGCTCCGCCGCCGTCGCACGGGCACCGGCGCACCCGGACCCGTACTGGGGACAGCGCGTCACGGCTGACCGGGAGGGGCCCGTCCTAGGATCGTGACATGAGCTCGTCAACGGGGACGGAGACCGCTGCGTCGACCGTCCAGCAGGCCAGCAGCACGCCCGTCCAGCACGAGGGCAGCGCGCGTCGGAGGCACGCCACCGCCTCGGTCGCCGCGATCCTCGCCGAGTCCGCCGCGCGGTACCCGGACGACGTCGCCGTCATCGTGGGGGAGCGCCGCACCACCTACGCCGAGCTCTGGTCGCAGACCCTGGCCTACGCCGGCGCACTCCGTGCCCGGGCGTGACCGAGGGTGCGCGGGTCGCGATGCTCGTCCCGAACGTCGAGGACTTCCCCGGGTCTACTACGCCACCCTCGCGCTCGGGAGCCGTCGCCGTACCCGTGCACGCGCTGCTCAAGCGCCGCGAGATCGAGTACGTCCCTCCGCGACAGCGGGGCGACCCTGCTCGTCTGCGCCGCCCCGCTGCTCGGCGAGGGGCGCGGCGGGCGCCGAGCTGGCCGACGTGGACGTCCTGACCGTGCTCGCCCCCGACGGGCTCGTCGCTCGGTGCCGACCGGCTCGAGGACCTCGCGGCCGAGGCGGAGCCGCTCACCACCTACGTCCCGCGCGACCCCTTCGACACCCGCCGGACCCGATCCTGTACACGAGCGGCACCACGGGCAGGCCGAAGGGGGCGGAAAGGGTCGCACTTCGCGCTGCTCGAGCAGGTCAACACGAACCTCATGACGACGTTCGACATGCACCGCGGCGACGTCCTGCTCGGTGCCCTGCCGCTGTTCCACACCTTCGGGCAGACCTGCACGATGAACACCGGCTTCCGGACCGGTGCGACGATCGTCATGCTCCCGAAGTTCGACGGTGACATGGCGCTCGCCGCGATGGTGGAGCACGGCTGCGGCGTCTTCATGGGCGTCCCACGATGTACATGGCACTCATCGCTGCCGCGACCCGGATGACGCCCGTCCCGCGCTCCGCTACGCGATCTCCGGTGGCGCATCGCTCCCGCTCGCCGTCCTGGAACGCTTCGAGCAGGTCTACGGCGCGCCGATCCACGAGGGCTACGGCCTCACCGAGACCTCGCCGGTCGCGACGTTCAACCACGTCGGGACGACCCCCGCGACCCGGCACCATCGGCACCCCGGTGTGGGGCGTCGAGGTCGAGATCGCCGACCCCGAGACCCACGACGCGATCGTGCTGCTGCCACGCGGGGCGATCGGCGAGCTGGTGATCCGCGGGGCACAACCTGATGAACGGGTACCTGGACCGCCCGGAGGACACGGCCGAGGCGATCGTCGACGGCTGGTTCCGGACCGGGGACCTCGGCACGAAGGACGACGACGGGTACCTGACGATCGTCGACCGCACGAAGGACATGATCATCCGCAACGGCTACAACGTGTACCCGCGGCAGGTCGAGGAGGTCCTCGCCGCGCACCCGGACGTCGCGATGGCCGCCGTGTTCGGCGTGCCCCACGAGCTGCACGGGCAGGAGGTCGAGGCGGCGGTCGTCCTCCGTGCCGACGCCACGGCCACGCCCGAGGAGCTCGTCGCCTTCGTCGCCGGCGAGATCGCGGCCTACAAGTACCCGCGTACGGTGCACGTCCTCGACGCCCTGCCACTCGGCCCGAGCGGCAAGGTGCTCAAGCGGGAGCTGGTGGACCGGTTCGGCGGACGCGAGGCACCGACCGCTCGCTGACGGCTTGCGGGGAACCGCACGATCCGGCCGTCGTGGCACAGCCAGGGCCAGCATGGACCCCGAGGCGTCGTCGCGCCGGAGGGAGCAACGATGCGAGTCCTGGTCTACCTGCTGCTGATCGTCGTCGCGACCGTGCTGTCGCTCGGGGCCGGGCTGCTCGTCGCACTGCAGTTCCACGAGGCGTCGCACGGGCTCTTCACCGCCGCCGCGTTCGCCTCGCCGTTCCTGGTCATGGGTCCCCTCGTCATCGGTGCGTTCGCCGGGTACTGGGACCACCGCTCGTCCCGGGACGCCGGCCGCTTCCTGGGCTGGTGGTTCTCCGGCGTCGTCGTGGTGGAGGTCGCCGCGGGCCGTCGTCATCGTGTTGGCGGCGCTGTCCGCACAGGCCCCCGGTGTGGGTCCCGGTCGTCCTCCTGCTCGGTGCAGCCCTGCTCCTCGTCGCAGCACGGCCCCTCGGCGCGTTGTTTCCGGCGGACCGAGCGGCCGCTCCCCGAGACTCCGGACGGACACGGTGCCCGACCGTGCGACGATCCACCGGAAGGCTCGCGTCATCGCGGTGACCTTCGTGGTCTCCGTGGTGCTCGCGACGATCGGCGCCGCGCTGCTGGCCGTGTTCGGCGGCGACCGGGACGGCTCCGTGCTGCAGGCGGTCCTCCTCGCCGGACAGCTCGCCTTCACCGCGACGGCGATGGCCGCGGTGGCCGTGTCACTGTCGCTCAGCCGCGCGCTCAGGGACGCCGGCGGGCGCGACATCGGTCGGCTCCGACGCTTCGCCAAGGTGGTGCTGCGGCGGAAGGACATCGCACTCGACGACGAGGAACAGCGCGGCGCCGTCCGGTACGCCCGACTGCTCCCGCTGTCGCTGCAGTTCCAACTCGTCTTCATCGGGCTGCTCTACGTCGGGCTCGCGTTCCAGATGGTCGGGCAGGCGATCCGGGGCGACCTCGGCGTGTTCCCCGAAGTGTTCCTGGTGTTCATGGTCGTCGTCCTGGTCGTGCTCGTCCCGCTGACCGTGCGCCGGATCGGCCGAGCGCGGGCCTACGTCGCGGAGCACGCCCCGCAGCAGGCCTGACGCAGGCGGCTGTCCGTACGCTGACCGGTGTGACCCCGACCGGCAGACCATCGACCGCCCGGCTGCTCTTTCGCGTCGTCGCACCCGGGGCCCACCGTCACGGTGACGGTGCTCGCCGCCGTGATCGCGGCCGCCGTGGGCCACCGGTGTGGGTCGTGGTCCTCGTGGCTGCCACGGTGGTCGCCGGACAGCTCTCGATCGGCCTGGCGAACGACTGGATCGACGCCGACCGCGACCGTGCGGTGGCCGCACCGACAAGCCGGTCGCGCAGGGGCTGGTGCCGTCGCCACCGTCCGTTCGGCGGCGTTCGGGACGGCTGCCGTCGCGGTGGTGCTGTCGGTGTTCCTCGGACCGGTGGCCGCGGTGGCGCACCTCGTGCTCGTGGCCGCGGGGTGGGCCTACGACGCCGGACTCAAGCGCAGCGTGTGGTCGGTCGCGCCGTTCGTCGTCGCGTTCGGGCTCCTGCCGGTCGTCTCGGTCACTGCCGGACCCGACGGGCAGTGGCCGGCGTGGTGGGCGGTCGTGACCGGGGCGGTGTTCGGCGTCGCGATCCACTGCACGAACGTCCTGCCGGACCTGGTCGACGACGCCGCCACCGGGGTCCGGGGCTTCCCGCACCGGCTCGGGCTGCGGGGCGCCGGGACGACCGCCTTCGGAGCGCTCGTCGTGGCGGCGCTGCTCGTGCTCGGTGGGCAGGTGCTCGGGGGACGATCCCGTCCGGGGACTCGGGGTCGTGCTCGCCGTGGTCGGGACCGTGGTGGTGGTCGTGCTCGCGGCGGTGGGTATCCGGCTCGTGCTCGTCGGTCGGGCATCGCGCACGTTGTTTCCGGTTGGTCATCGCGTCGTCGCTCGTCCTGGTCGTGGAGCTCGGCCTCGCCGGCGCCCGACTGGTCGCCTGAGCGCGCCGCCGCCGCACCACCCGCCGCGTCGCCGCGCGGTGCCCGCACCGCCCGCGGCGCCCGCACCGCGGCGCCGCGCGCCACCGCGCGGCGCCGCACCTCACGCCCAGCGCATCGCGTAGATGCCCGCCAGCCCGTCGGCGGTCGGGAGGGACAGGAGCGTCCGGAGCAGCGCCTCCCGGGCGACCGTGCCGACGGCGCCCGTCGGACGGCCGAGCGCCATGTTCAGCTCGGCCTGCCGAGCGGCCCGCCGGGCGGCGGCCTGCCGACGGCGCGCGTACTCCGCCCAGGGCCCGGCGCCGCCCGCCGTGCCGCTCCCGCCCGGTGCCGTTGCCTCGGCGAGCAGGGGCGCGAGCGCCGCGGCGTCCAACCACCCGAGGTTCATGCCCTGCCCGCCGATCGGGCTGATCTCGTGCGCGGCGTCCCCGACGAGGACGACCCGCCCGACCCCGACCCGCCGGGCCTCGCGGCGGCGGACGCGGAACCCGCTGGTCATCGTGCACGTGCCGGGGTCCGGTGCGACCCCGGTCCGCCGCGCGACCAGGGCGGCGAGCCCGGCGGCGTCGACCTCCTGCTCGCCGGGACCGAGGAGCGCGACGTAGCGTCGCCGTCCTCGCGGGAGCGGGAATGACTCGACCACCCCGGCGGGTCCGACGTCGACGAGTGCGGTCGAGCGGGCAGCGGCGCCCTCGACGTCGGCGAAGTCGCCCATGACGTACCGGTCCGGTAGTCCCGCCCTGAGGTCCCGATCCCCAGCAGTCCCCGGGTGACGCTGCGGGCACCGTCCGCGCCGACGACGAACGCCGCACGGAGCACCACCGGCCCGCCCGTGGGGTCGGTCCCGGTCGCGACGACGTGGTCCGGGTGGCGGTCGAGCGCCGTCAGCGAGGTCCCCACCCGCAGCGCGCCCGGCGCCTCGGCCGCCAGCCGGTCGCGCAGCAGGGACTCGGTCCGGTGCTGGTCGAGCGTGAGCACGTACGGGTGCGTCGCCGAGGCGCGGTCGAAGCGGAGCGTGCCGAGCTCTCGTCCGCGGCTCCGGGCCGGTGCCGCTGCGGACGCGCGTGGCCTCGGCGAGCACGGGGCCGTCGAGGCCGATCGTGGCGAAGGCGTCGAGCGAGGGCGGGTGGATGCCGATCGCGCGGGAGCCCGACGGGGCCTCGGAGCGCCGCTCCCAGACCGCGACCGATCGACCGCGGGCGGCGAGGAGCGCCGCGGCGAACAGCCCGACCGGCCCGCCGCCGACCACGAGGACGTCGACTCGCTCGCAGGTCACGCGCCGATTCCTACGGACCGGTGGGTCGCCGTCGCCCAGGCGTGCGCCGGCGGACGGAGGCGCGGGTCGGGCGGGCACCGCGCCTCCCGTCCCGCGGACGACCGCCGCCCGGGAGGTGCGGGCGGGCGTGCACCGCGCCTGGCGTCCGGCGGTGGTCACCGTACGGTCCGCGAGAGCGACAGTGTGCCGCCGAACGGTCGCGGCACACTGTCGCTCTCGCGACACCGAACGGGCGACCTCGCCGCACCCTGTCGGGGTGCCGCCACCGACCGCGCTGCGCCGCGCTGTGGTGCGCTGCCCCACACCGACCGCGCCACGCCGCGCCGCGGCGCGCACCCTGCCCCCGTCAGCCGCGGCGTCCGCCGTGCTGCGCGCGGACCGGTCGGCCCGCCACGAGCCGACGTGCCTCGCGCACCCGCTTCTGGAGCCGCTCGACCGGGACCTCGACGGCGTAGGCCGCTCCGACCGCCACGAGCAGGGCGGACCCCGATGAGCCACACCGTGCCCCACGGCCCGATCGCGAAGGGGTCGAGGAGCGCGATCACGAGCGGGTGCCACAGGTAGGCCGCGTACGACACCCGGCGGCCGAACCACGACACGGGCGTCCAGGCGAGCGCCGACGACACCGGGCGTCCGCACCGACACGAGCCCGCCGATGAGCAGGGCCGAGAACACACCGGCGATCGGCAGCACGAGCCCGAAGGTCCACGCGTGCTGCGTCCAGTCGTCGTCGATCCAGAACTGCACGGCGGCGAGCAGGCCGAGGCCGGCCCACGTGCCGACGTGCCCGGCGATCCCCGCCGCCCACGTCCGGACCCGTTCGTCGTCGAGCAGCAGCGCGAGCAGGCACCCGGTCGCGAGCGGCACGAGCCCGAGCACGGGGAGAAGTACGTCCGGCGTGGCACCGCCGTTCGGGGTGCGGTAGCTCAGCCACGCGGCGACGGAGGCTCCGACGATCACGGTGCCCAGGCCGGTCAGCAGCCAGCGGCGCCGGCTGCGGACGGCGAACAGCAGCACCAGGACCGGGGGCCAGACGAGGTAGAACTGCTCCTCCATCGACAGGCTCCACGTGTGGGCGAACACGCCCTGCGTCGTGTCCCAGAAGGAGCGGAAGAGGTTGCCCGTGTAGGTCAGGGCGATGAAGGCGGCCTCACCGGGCGAGAACGAGGCGCCCTTGTAGTCGCCGACCCAGTTCCAGAGCGCGAGGCCCACGAGGACGAGTGCGAGGAGCGCCGGGTACAGCCGCAGCAGGCGCTTCGTCCAGAACGAGCCGAGACGGATGCGCCCGGTGCGACGCCGCTCTCCGAGCAGCAGGGTCGTGATGAGGAACCCGGACAGCACGAAGAACACCGTCACGCCGATGAACCCGCCCTCGAACTGCGGAACGTGCAGGTGGTACAGGATCACCATGAGGATGGCGACCGTCCGGAGTCCGTCGAGCGCAGGGGCGCGACGGGTCAGCGGCGGCGGCGGTGTGGCTCGGACGCGACGGCCGTCGGTCCCGGAGCCGGAGCCGGTCGGGAGGGCCGGGGTGCTGGTCCGCTCCGGCCGGGTGGTCGTGATCGGGGTGGTCGCCACGGACGCCTCCTGCCTGGTCTGGTCGGTGGTCACGGACGGGCCGTGACCAGATCGTTACAGGATGCCCCCGGCAGCCAAGAGCCGCCTCAACGGACGGGGTGCACGAGGGCGCTCAGCGCATCCAGACGTTCCCGGGTGATCTCGGCGAACGGCCGGGTCTCCCCGGCGGCGATCCACTGGGCGAACGCCAGATGGAAGACGGTGACGGCGGTCTCGGAAGCCATCGTCGCCGCGGGCTCGGGCACGTCCCGCTGCCGGAGGACGTCACCCAGGCGGATCTTCAGGGAGGCGAGCTTGGCGAGCTCACGTTCGCCGAGGGCCGGGTTGGCGTCGATGATGGCCTGCCGCTCCCGCGACCACGCTC
>JAIUJO010003340.1:20000-22500 GCA_023846275.1 Vanilla planifolia | reverse complement strand
TTACTTTTAATGTTATTTTACTTATTTTGTGACATAGAGGTGGGGCCCAACCCCTCCTTTTGGTTCCAAGTCTCACATCAACAAGTTAATCTGGGTGGAAGACATTGTCAAGTGGGGAGTTTGGTTGGGGTGGCAAATGTGTTAGAAGATAAAGCAGGTGCCCTAAGATGAGCTCAATAAGAATAGAAATCTCGTGTGGAACATAAGTGTAAAAGATCGTTTCATTCTAATTTTTGGTACGAATATGAATCATGAAAGCATGGCCTATCTGTCATTTAGGCTTTCATAATTTGAAGCTAAAGGTGTCAGAAAAGTTACAATAGTGATAACTGGCTTGTGGCAGTCAAGCGTTCATAGCAACATTGCTTTTCAATCCTTTGATTTCGGCTCTTCCTATCATTATAAAGTAGAATTCATACCAAGTGTTAGATTGTTCACCTACCAATAAGGAACATGAGATGGGCTTAGACCATCTTGAGATAGGTTACTTTTACTTTATTGATGTATGTGTCTTGATACTAATTCGAACTAATACAAAAAGAACTGTTGATTCACACAATTGGTCATCGTGCTTGGTTGAAAAGCTAGTGGCATGAAGCTATCATGTGTAGAATGAAGACTGCATGCCTCTAAGTCAGAATCCATGCTAAGATGCATTGCTTAGGCTTATCGTTTGCCTGTTGACTTGTAGTTGGGGCTTGGCACCCCAAGGGCCCAAGACTACGGGCTAGTCTAGTGTCACAGATAGTTGGATAGCACGGGCAATGCAAAAAATGATAGTTAAGAATGAACGATGTGTAGAATCCTTTATAGATGACTTAAATTTGTGACGGGGCATTGTAAGTGGCTGAGTGGCATTGTTGCCACAATCCATTGAGATCCAACCCAATGTTCCAATAGATTCAACCCCTCGCTCTTGTGAAGGATTGAAGTCATAGGAGTTTTTAATGAGCAAAAATACGAGTTTGCTCGACATAGCTCGATTTATTTTGACACTTGTTACGATACTTTGGGCAAATACTTTTGTGTGAGTATTGTGCAAATGGCTTTGCAATGTTCTCGTTAGTGGCTCTATCTCGTGCAAGGCTTATGCCTCACTTTGTAATATACAATTTGCAATATCCAATTCACATAGCATCAATGGTGCTTCGTGCACGTATGTGCACCACGTGCACATGGTTGCCTATTGGTTTGCTAAGGTGCAGCATGTGCCTGCATCATTTGGCTTGAAAAAAGTGTAACTTTTATTAGGATTTTTAGCTCTGATGGCTGTTATCCCAGGGATCGGGCGAATAACAATAGATAGCCTTGTCTTCTTTCCTGATGGAGTTTTTGCAAATATACACTTCACAGGTGCAAATGTGGGACGCAATGTGGTAGTAGACTTGTGGAAGATTGTTGTTCCAATCTTTGGTATGGTTTAATCACCTAGTGATAAGGCATAGATGGTGCTACGCATAGGCATGCACAACATGCGATCACACGGTGGCCCATTTGTGTGCGCTCAGAGGCAATGTGCACCAACATCATTTGGCTGCAAAAAAGTGTAACTTTTATCCAGAGTTTTAGCCTATAGGCTGCTGCCACAGGGATACGACAATAACCTATTGGTAGACTTTCCTTATTCATCAATAGATTTGTAGCAATATACAATCTGAAAGTGGGAATGTGTGACGTTGTGTGGCCCATAGTGAAGTGAAAGATTGATTTTTTTGCAAATGGTTTAAGTGATTCGGGTTGTATCCTTTGTAGAGCACTTATGGTGCAACATGGACCTGAATAATTTGGCCTCAGAAAATGTAACTTTTATCTGAATTTTTAGATCTATGGGCTACCGTCCCATCGATTGGGTGATTACTATAAGGAGCCTTGCCCTCTTCCGTGATGGAAGTTTTGCAAATATACACTTTGTTGGTAGGAATATGGGATGTAATGTGGCCTCTTGACTAGTGTAAGATTGTTGTTATATTCTTCTATATGGTTTAATCACATAGTGCTAGTGCATTGACGGTGCTGCAAGCAGGCATGTGCACAACGCACGTTCATGATGGTTTGTTTGCACGTGCTCAGGGGTAATGTGTGCCCGTATCATTTGGCTACAAAAAAGTGTAACTTTTATTGGGATTTTTAGCTCTGCAGGCTGCTACCGACGAGATACAACGATTTCCTATTGGTAGACTTGCCTCATTCGTCTAAAGAAATGTTGTAATATACAATCCACAAGTGGGCATATGTGATGCCATGCGACCGACAGCAACATAAAAGATGGATGATGCTACATTTGCCACCGTTTCGGCATTTTGGGTTGTATCCTTCGTAGAGCACAGATGGTACTTCACATAGGCATGTGCACCACGTGCACGCATAGTGGCCTATCATCGTAGGCTAAGGTGCAATGTGTTCCCACGTCATTTGGCAGTGGAAAAAAGTGTAACATTTGTCAAGATTTTTTGCTCTAAAGGCTGCTGTCGCTGAGTTACGACGTTACCTATTGGTAGAC
>JAIUJO010003340.1:7500-10000 GCA_023846275.1 Vanilla planifolia | reverse complement strand
TCTTCTTCTTCTTCTTAATCTTCTTCATCTCCATCTTCTTCTTCTTCTTCTTCTCTTTCTTCATCTTCTTCTTCTTCTTCTTCTTCTTCTTCTTCTTCTTCTTCGTTCTGCTCCTCCTCATCTTCTTTTTCTTATACTTCTTCTTCTTCTTCTTCTTTTGCTTCTTCTTCTTCTTCTTTTACTACTTCTTCATTATCGTCAACTTTTTCTTCTTCTTATTCTTTTTCTTCTACTTCTTCATCTTTTTCTTCTCCTTTTCTTCTTCTTCCTCTTCTACTTTTCCTTCTTCTTCACCTTCTTCTTCTTTGTCTTCTTCTTCTTCTTCTTGATCTTCTTCTTTTTCCTCCACTTCTTCTTTTCTTCATTTTCTTCTTCTTCCTTTCTTCTTCCTCTTCCTCTTCCGCTTCATCATCTTCTTCTTCTTCTTCGTCTTCCTCTTCTTCTTCTTCTTCTTCGTCTTCTTCTTCTTCTTCCCCTTCTTCTTTTTCTTCATCTTCTTCTTCGTCGTCTTCTTCATCCTCTTCTTCTTCCTCTTCTTCTACTTTGTCTTCTTCTTCTTGTTTTTCTTCGTCTTCTTCTTCTTCGTCTTCTTCGTCTTCTTCGTCTTCTTAATCTTCTTTTCTTCATCTTCTTCGTCTTCTTCTTCTTCTTCTTCTTCTTCTTATTCGTTTTCTTCTTCTTCTTCTTCTTCTGCTTCTTCTTCTTTTTCTTCCTCTTCTTCCTCTTCTACTTCCTCTTCTTCTTCTTCTTCGTCTTCTTCCTCTACTTCCACTTCTTCTTCTTCTTCTTCTTCATATTCTTCTTTTTCTTCTTCCTCTTCTTCTTCTTCTTCTTCTTCTTCGTCTTCTTCATCTTCTTCGTCTTCTTAATCTTCTTTTCTTCATCTTCTTTGTCTTCTTCTTCTTCTTCTTCTTCTTCTTCTTTTTCTTCTTTTTCTCTTTCTTCTTCTCCTTCATCTTCTTCTTCTTCTTCTACTTCTTCTTCTCCTACATTTCCTTCTTCTTCTTCTTATTTTTCTTCTTTTTCTCCTTCTTCTTCTCCTACTTCTTCTCCTACTTCTTCTCCTCCTTCTACTCCTTCTTTTTCTTCTTCTCCTACTTGTTCTTCTTCTTCTTCTTCTTCTCCTTCTTCTTCTTCTACTTCTTCTCCTTCTTCCTCCTCTTTTTCTCGTTCCCCTTCTTCTTCTTCTCCTTCTCCTTCCTCTCCTTCTTCTTCTTCTACTTCTTCTCCTTCTTCTTCTTCTTCTCCTCCTTCTTCTTCTACTTCTTCTCCTTCTCCTACACCTTCTGTTTTTTCTTCTTCTCCTTCTTCTTCTTCTTCTTCTTCTTCTTATCCTTCTTCTTCTTTTTCTTCTTATTATTATTATTATTATTATTATTATAGTTCTTCTTCATAATCTTCTTCTTCTTCTCCTTCTCCTTCTTCTTCTTCTTGTTCTTCTCCTTCCTCTTCTTCTTCTTCTTCTCCTCCACCATCTTCTTGCTCATCTTCTTCTTCTTCTTCTTCTCCTTCTTCTTCTTCTTCCTCTCTTTTTCTTCTTCTCCCTTCTTCTTCTTCTTCTTTCTTCTTCAACTTCTTCTTCTTCATTCTTTCTTCTACCTCCTCTTCTTCTTTCTTCATTGTCTTCTTCTTCTTCTTCTACTTCTTCTTCTTCTTCTTCTTCACCGTCGCCGCCCTTCTTCTTTTTCTTCTTCTCCTTCTTCTTCTTCTTCTTCTTCTTCTTCTTCGTCTTATTTATCTTCCTCTTCTTCCTCTTCTTCTGTTACATCCTGCTCTTCCTCTTCTTCCTCTTCTTCTTCTTCTTCTTCCTGTTCCTCTTCTTCTTCTTCTACCTCTTCCTCTTCTTCTTCTTCTTCCTCTTCCTCTTCTTCTTCTTCTTCCTCTTCCTCTTCTTCTTCTTCTTCTACTTCCTCTTCTTCTTCTTCTTCCTCTACCTCTTCTTCTTCTTCTTCCTCTTCTTCTTCTTCTTCTTCTTCTTTCGCTTCTTTTCTTCTTCTTCTTCCTCTTCTTCTTCTACTTCTTCATCTTGTTGTTGTTGTTGTTGTTCTTCTTCTTCTTCTTCTTCTTCTACTTCTTCTTTTTCTTCTACTTCTTTCTCTTCTTCACCTGCTTCTTCTTCTTTTTCTTCTTTTTCTTCTTCTTCTTCTTCTTCTTCTTCTTCTTCTTCTTCGTCTTCCTCTTCTTCTTCTTCTTCGTCTTCTTGTTTTTCTTCTTCTTCGCCTTCCCCTTCTTTCTCTTCTTCGTCTTCGTCCTCTTCTTCTTCTTCGTCTTCTTCTTCTTCATCTTCTTCTTCTTCGTCTTCTTCTTCTTGTTCTTCTTCGTCTTCTTCTTCTTCTTCTTCTTCGTCTTCATCTTTTTCGTCTTCTTCGTCTTCTTAATCTTCTTTTCCTTGACTTCTTCGTTTTCTTCTTCTTCTTCATCTTCTTCTTCTTCTTCTTCTTTTTCTTCTTTTTCTTCTTCTTCTTCTTCTTTTTCCTCTTCTTCTTGCTCTTCTTCCTCT
>JAIUJO010003308.1:10000-15000 GCA_023846275.1 Vanilla planifolia | reverse complement strand
GGGTAAAAAAGAAGAGAAGAAGAAGAAGTACTAGATGTAGTAGTAGTGGTTGTAGAAGAAGAAGAAGAAGAAGAAGAAAAACAAAAATTTGATGAAGAAGACGAAGAAAAAGAAGAAGAAGAAGAAGAGGGAGAATAGGAAGAAGAAGATGAAAAGGAGGAAGAAGAGGAATAACATAATGAAGAAGAAGAAGAAGCAGAAGAAGAAGAATAAGAATAAAAAGAAGGTAAGGAAGAGGAAGAAGAAGAAGAAGAAGAAGATGATGAAGAGGGTGAGGAGGAAAAAGGTAAAGAAAAAGAGGATGATGAAGAAGAAGTAGTAGATGTAGTAGTAGTGGTAGTGCAGAGGAAGAAGAAGAAGAAGAAGAAGAAGAAAAAGAAAAAGATGATGACAAAGAAGAAGAAGAAGAAGAAGAAGAAGAGGATGAAGAGTAAGAAGAGGAAGAAGAAGAAGAAGAAGAAAAATAAGACTAAGAATTAAAAAAAAGATAAAGAAGAGGAGGTAGAAGAAGAAGTACAAGACAAAGAAGAGGAAGAAGAAGAAGAAAAATAAGAAGAAGAAGAAGATGATGATGATGATGTTGATGAAGAGAAAAATAGTAAAGAAGAAGAGGAGGAAGAAGAAGAAGAAGTACTAGATGTAGTAGTAGTAGTAATGCTAGAAGAAGAAGAAGAAGAGGTAGAAGAAGAAGAAAATGAAGAAGAAGTTGAAAAAGAGGAAAAGGAAGATGAAGAAGAAGAAGATGAAGAATGCGAAGAAGAAGAAGTAGAAGTAAAAGAAGAAGAAGAAGAAGAAGAAGAAGAAGATGAAGAAGAAGAAGAAGAAAAACAAGAAGAAGAGGAAGAGGAAGAACAAGAAGAAGAAGACGAAGAGCAGGAGGAAGAGGAAGAAGAGGAAGAAGAAGAAGAAGAACAAGAACAAGAACAAGAAGAAGAAGAAGAAGAAGCAAAAGAATAATAAGAATACGTAGAACGTAAGCAAGAGGAAGAAGAAGAAGAAGAAGAAGAACAAGACAAGCAAGAAGAAGAAGAAGACAAAGAAGAAAAAGATGAAGAAGAAGAAGAAGAAGAAGAAGTCGAAGGCGAGGAAGAAGAAGAAGAAGAAGAAGGAGAAGATGATGAAGAAGAAGAAAAAGAAGAAGACAAAGAAGAAGAAGAAGACAACTATGAAGAAGAGGATGAAGAAAAAGAAGAAGAAGAAGAAGAGGAAGAAGTGGAGGAAGAGGAAGAAGAAGAATAAGAATAAGAAGAAGAAGAAGAAGAAGAAGAAGAAGAAGAGGAAGGTAAAGAAGAAAAGGATGAAGAAGAAGAAGAAGAAGAAGAAGAAGAGGAAGCAAAGAAGAAGATGAAGAAGAAGAAGTAGAAGAAGAAGAAGAAAAAGAAGAAGAACAGGAAGAAGAGGAAGAAGAAGAAGAAAGATGAAAGAAGAAGAAGAAGAAGTAGAAGAAGAAGAAGAAGAACAAGAGGAAGAAGAAAAAGAAGAAAAAAGTAGTAGAAAAGAAGAAGAAGAAGAAGAAGAAGGAGGAGGAGGAGGAGGAGAAGAAGAATATGATGATGATGAAGAAGAAGAAGTTGAAGAATAGCAAGAAGAAGAAGTAAAATAGGAAGAAGAAGAAGGAGGATATGAGGAAGAAGTAGAAAGAGAAGAAGAAGAAGATGAAGAGAAAAAAGTTAAAGAAGAAGAGAAAAAAGAAGAAGAAGATGAAGAAGAAGTAGAGGAAGAAGATGAAGAAGATGAAAAAGAAGAAGAAGATTAAGAAGAACAAGAAGAAGAAGAAAAAGAGGAAGAAGAAGAAGACGAAGGCGAGGAAGAAGATGAAGAAGAAGAAGAAGGCGAACATGATGAAGAAGAAGATGAAAAAGAAGTTGATGAAGAAGAAGAAGAAGACAATGATGATGAAGAAGAAAAATGAGAAGAAGAACACGAAAAACAAGAAGAAGAGAAAGAACAAGAAGAAGAAGTAAAAGAAGAAGAAAATAAAGAAGAAGTTGAAGAAGGAGAAGAAGAAGAAAGGAGAAGAAGAAGGAGAAGGAGAAGAAGAAGAAGAAGAAGAAGAAGAAGAAGATGAAGAAGAAAAAGAAGAAGAAGAAGAAGAAGAAGAAGAAGAGAAAGAAGGAGAAGAAGAAGAAGAAGAAGGAGAAGAAGAAGAAGAAATAGTAGTGGTCATAGAAGATGAAGAAAAAAAAGAAGATAAAGGAGATGAAGAAGAAGAAAAAGAAGAAGAAGAAGAAGAAGAAGAAGAAGAAAGAAGAAGAAGAAGAAGAAGAAGAAGAAGAAGTAGAAGAAGAAGAAGAAAACAAGAAGAAGAAGAAAGAAGAAGAAGAAGGAGAAGAAGAAGAAGAAGAAGAAGAAGAAGAAGAAGATTATGATGATGAAGAAGAAGAACATGGAGAAGAAGAAGAAGAAGAAAAAAAAGAAGACGAAGAAGAAGGATATGAGGAAAAAGAAGAAGAAGAAGAAGATGAGGAAAAAAAAGGTAAAGAAGAAGAGAAAGAAAAAGAGGAAGTAATAGATGTTGTAGTAGTAGTAGTGGTAGAAGAAGAAGAAGAAGATGATGATGATAATGATGAAGAAGAAGATGAAGAAGAAAAAGATGATGAAGAAGAAGAAGAAAAAGATGATGGAGAAGAAGAAGAAAAACATGAAGTAGAGGACGAGGAAGAATAGGAAGAAGAAGACGAAGAGGAGAAAGATGAGGAAGAAGACGAAGAAGTAGAAGAAGAAGAAGAAAAAAAAGAAGAAAAAGAATAATAATAAGTAGAAGGTAAAGAAGAGGAAGAAGTAGAAGAAGAAGAAGAAGATGAGGAGAAAAAAAGGCAAAGAAGAAGGGGAAGAAGAAGAAGTAATAGATGTAGTAGTAGTGGTAGTGGTAGAAGAAGAAGAAGAAGAAGAAGATGAAAAAGAAAAAGATGTTGAAGAAGAAGAAGAGAAAGAGGAAGAAGAAGAAGAGGAAGAAAAGAAAGAAGAAGATGAAGAAGAGGAAGAAGAGGAAGAAGGGGAAGAACAAGAAGAGGAACAAGAAGAAGAAGAAGAGGAAGAATAAGAATTAGAAGAAGATAAAGTAGAGGAACAAGAAGATGAGAAAGAAGACAAAAAAGAAGAAGAAGAAGAAGAAGAAGAAAAAGAAGAAGAAGAAGAAGAAGAGGAAGAAGAAGTGGAAGAAGAAGAAGAAGAAGAGGAAGAAGAAGAAGAAGAGGAAAAAGAAGAAGAAGGGCAAGGTAAAGAAGAAGAGGAAGAAGAAGAAGAAGAAGAAGAAGCAAAAGAAGAAGAAGAAGAAGAGGAAGAAGTGGAAGAAGTTGAAGAAGAGCAAGAAGAAAAAGAAGAAGAAGAAGAAGAAGAAGAAGTAGACGAAGAAGAAGAAATAGAAGAAGAAGAAGAATAAGATTAAGAATAAGAATAAGAAGATGATGATGATGATGAAGAAGAACAAGAAGAAGAAAAAGATCAAGATTTTGAAGAAGAAGAAGAAGTAGAAGAAGAAAATGAAGAAGAAGAAGAAGAAGAAGATGATGAAGTTGATGAAGAAAAAAAAGAAGTTGAGGAAGAAGAAGTAGAAGAAGAAAAAGAGATAGTAGCAGATGAAGTAGAAGAAGAAAAAGAAGAAGAAGACGAAGAAGAAGAAGAAGTAGTAGTAGTAGTAGAAGAAGAAGAAGAAAAAGAAGATGAAGAAGATGAAGTAGAAGATGAAGAAGAAGAAAAAGAAGAAAATGAAGAAGAAGATGATGATCAAGAAGAAGAAGAAGAATTAGAATAGGAAGATGAGGAAGAAGAAGAAGAAGTAAAAGAAGAAGAAGAAGAATAAGATGAACATAAAGAAGAAGAAAAAGATGATGAAGAAGAAGGAGAAGAAGAAGAATAAGACAAAGGCAAGGAAGAAGAAGAAGAAGAACAACAAGCAGAAGAAGCAGAACAAGAAGAAGAACTAGATGAAGTAGAAGAAACAGATGAAGTAGAAGAAGAAGAAAAAGAAGAAGAAGAAGAAGAAACAGAAGAAGAAGAAGAAGAAGAAGAAGAAGATGAAGAAGAAGAAGACGAAGAATAAGAAGAAGAAGAAGAGGATGAATAAGAAGAAGAAGAAGAAGAAGACTATGATGATGATGAGAAAGGAGAAAGAAGAAGAAGAAGAAGAAGACTATGATGATGATGAGGAAGGAGAAAGAAGAAGAAGAAGAGGAAGAAGAACATGAAGAAGAAAATGTAGAAGTGGAAGAAGAAGAAGAAGGGGAGGAAGAAGAAGAATAAGAAGAATAACATGGAGAAGAAGAAGAGGAAGAAGAAGAGGAAGAAGAAGAAGAGGAAGAAGAAGAAGAAGAAGAAGAAGAAGAAGACGAAGATGAAGAAGTTGAGGAAGAAAAAGAAGAAGAAGAAGGGGAACAAGTGGAATATGAAGGAGAACGAGAAGAAGAACAAGAGGAAGAAGAAGAAGATGAAGGAGAAGGAGAAGAAGAAGAAGAAGATGAACAAGAATAAGGAGAAGAAGAAGAAGAAGAAGAAGAAGAAGAAAAATAAGAGGAAGAAGTGGAAGAAGAAGAAGAAGTAGAGGAAGAAGTGGAATAAGAGGAAGAAGAAGAAGGAGAAGAAGAAGAAGAAGAAGAGGAAGGTAAAGAAAAAAGGGATTATGAAAAAGAAGAAGAAAAAGATTAAGAAGAAGAAGAGGAAGAAGAAGCAAACGAAGAAGAAGAAGAAGAAGAAGAGGAAGAGGAAGAGGAGGAAGAGGAGGAAGAAGAAGAAGAAGAAGAAGAAGAAGTGGAAGAGGAGGAAGGAGAACAAGAATAAGAAGATAAAGAAGAAGGAGAGGAAGAAGAAAAAGAAGAACAAGGATAAGACAAAGAAGAAGAAGAACAAGAAGAAGAAGAAGAAGAAGAAGAAGAAGAAGAAGAAGAGGAAGAAGTGGAAGAAGAAGATGTTAAAGAGGAAGAAGGGGAAGAAGAGGAAGAAGAAGGGGAAGAATAAAAAAGGTAAAGAAAAAAGGGACTGTGAAGAAGAAGAAGAAAAATATG
>JAIUJO010002994.1:15000-20000 GCA_023846275.1 Vanilla planifolia | reverse complement strand
TAAACTTTTAAGTTTTAATTTCGAAAGTCATAAAAATTTTTAAATACACAATTCACCCCCCTATTGTGGGATTTCCTTAGCACGAAACACTTCAATTGGTATCAGAGAAAGGAAACCCAAATTACGTGAGTAACATCACGTGGGAGATCCTCTTGTGCTAAGTGAAGGCTTTCTCACAATTTTTTTTTTGTTGTTTGTGATTTTGTATGGCTTCCTCTTTGGTCGAAATGAGTGCAACCTTATGTGAAGGTTTTTCTTCAAATCGGCCTCCATTATTTAAAGGAGAATTTTACTTATATTGGAAAAATCGTTTTAGAATTTTCATTCAATCTATTGATTTGGAATTATGGGAAGTCATGACGAAGCCTTGTGAACTTCCTAGAGATTCTTCTACTGATGAAGTCAAACCCTTTAGTGAGCTTAACGTTGAGCACAAAAGATTGGCCCAATTAAATGCTAGGGCGTTGAACTATCTTCATTGTGGAATTTCTCCTAGTGAGTTTACACAAATTATGAATTTGCATACGGCTTTTGAGGTATGGAAAAAACTCGAAGTAACTTATGAGGGTACCTCACAAGTGAAAGAAACTAAGATCAATATCCTCACCCATGACTACGAACTTTTTAGAATGAATCCCAATAAAAGTATTAAGAGCATGTTTTTGAGATTTAATGATATTACAAATGGATTGGCAAACCTTGGGAGGGCATTCTCAAATGGTGACCTTGTTAGGAAAATTTTGAGAGTCCTTCCAAAGGAATTTGATCCACTTGTAACGGCTGTTAAAGCTGCTAAGGATCTTAGCAAACTTTCATTGGATGAACTCCTTGGGGAACTTCTTACCACCGAAATAGAAATGTCAAGGAGACTTATAGAAGAGGCCAAGCTAAAGTATGAAAGAAGAAACGAAGAACCAATGGCTTTCAAAGCCACCAAAAGCAATTCGGATTCTACTTCCACCTCCTCCACCGATTTAGAGGATGAGGTAAGTTTCCATGTTAATGGTTTAGCTAAAAATTTGGCAAAGAGCTTTCTTAATAGGAAATGGAAGAAGAAAAGCAATAAAGAGAGGAAGAGGCCACCAACTTGTTTTGAGTGTGGTCAAACTGGTCATATTAAACCGGAATGTCCAAAACTCAAAGACAAGCATATGAAGGAGGGAGAAAATAAGAAGAAGAAGAAGAAGAGCTTGAAGAAAAAGAAAGCATTTCAAGCTACATGGAGTGCCTCCGAAGATTCAAACATTTCAAGCTCAAGTAGAGGAGAAGAAGGAATGATTTGCTTTATGGCAAACGAGGCATCCTCATCATCTTCAAGTGAAGAAGAAGAAGAAAATGAGGTAAGCTCTTGGACAAGAGATACTCTTGAAAATAATTACATTGAAATTATGAATGCATTAACTTTCTTAATGAGTGCACATAAAAAATTAAAAAGGTGCTACAAAGAAAAGGTTGAATTGCTTGATTTTGTCATGAAAGAAGATGAAAGGAAAAAAATAGAAAATCAACAATTATGTGAAGAAAAGGCATCTCTTATCATTGAAAATACTTCTTTGAAGCATGATATTTCAGTTTTAAAAGAAAAAATACAATCTTTTGAGCATGCTAGAGTAAATAAAATTACACATGTTTCAAATGCTTATTATCATTCACATGCTCTCAATTTCAAAAAACCTAGATATTTGAGCATGCCTAGGCCATCAAACATCGTTTGTTTTTATTGTTGTAAACCTGGACATACTATGAAAGATTGCTTCTTTAGAAGAAATATGTATACACAAACACAAAATGTTAGATGGATTGTTAAAAAGGAGAACATGCAAGTACCATTTAGGGTTCAACCCAAGTTTTCTTGGGTTCCTAAGAGCATGACTTAGAAGACTAGAAGAAAAGGTCTCCAAAATATTTGGAGACATTCTAGGATAGATCTAGGATATTTAGAAAACTTAAATTCATGATTTCATTTAGTGGTATACTTTTTAATTTAAATTTTACACCTCATAGAGTCAAAACCAAGGAGAAAATCGAAATCCACATCTTGGGTATTGGATAGTGGATGCTCAAGACACATGACTGGAGACAAAAGTAAATTCAAATCATTGAGATCAGGTCCAAATAGGAAGGTGACCCTAGGAGACAACCCAAAGAAAAGAATAATTAGAATTGGAGATGTAGGTACGACAAACTTTACCCTTTCAAATGTATTTTTAGTAGAAGGCTTAGAATTTAATTTGATTAGTATTAGTCAACTTTGTGATAATGGATTTGATATTGTTTTTAATGCAAAAGCTTGCAAAATCATGAAAAATAATGTTGAACTGCTTATAGGTAAAAGAAAATGTGATACATATGTAATTAGTTTTGGACAACTAGAAGCTAGTGGTTTGGAATGCTTAATGACCCAATCTAATGAGAATTCATTATGGCATAGAAGATTAGGCCATGTGGGATACTCCACCTTGAAGAAGATTTCAAAATTAGATGCAGTTAGAGGCCTTCCAAAACCAAGCAAGTCAAATTGGGAGTTGTTTGAATCTTGCCAAAAGGGAAAACAAGTTAAATCCTCTTTCAAATCTCAAATGAATTAACAACTAGTAGACCTTTAGAAAAAATCTACTTAGATCTTTTTGGTCCAATACAACCTTTGAGTTTAGGAGGAAAACAATACGGATTTGTTATAGTTGATGATTTTTCTAGATATACTTCGGTGTTTTTTCTTAGACATAAAAATGAAGCCTTTGAGAACTTTGAAGATTTGATTAGAGAGTTAGAAAGACAACATAGTCTAAAATTAATTTGTATGCAAAGTGATAATGGGAGTGAATTTAAGAATGAATATTTTAGTGAGTTTTGTAAAGAGAAAGGAATCAAACATCAATTCACATGCCCATATAAACCACAACAAAATGGCATTGTAGAAAGAAAGAATAGCACATTAGTTGAGATGGGTAGAACCATGTTAGCCGAATATAACTTACCCAAATATTTTTGGGCCGAAGCTATTAGCACGGCCTGTTACATCATAAATAGGGTTAATTTGAGACCAAAGTTGAAGAAAACTCCTTATGAAGTGCTAAGGAAGAAGAAACCAAATCTTAGTTATTTTCATGTTTTTGGTTGTAAGTGCACTATTCTTAAAAATGAGAGAGCAAACTTAGGAAAGTTTGATGAGAAGGCAAGTGTAGGAATTTTTTTAGGGTATTCATCAATTAGAAAAGCATATAGAGTTTTTAATCAAGAATCACATAAAATAGAGGAAACAATGCATGTTGTGTTTGATGAGACAATTCAACTAGTTAGTGAAAAGCATTTAGAAGATGAAATAGAATTAGTAAAGCATCTAGATTTAAATAAAGAAAAAATAGAAAATCTAGAAATAGAAAAAGAAAAAGAAAATAATTTATTAAAAGGATGGAAATTTGCAACCTCACATCCAAAGGATTTGATTATAGGAGATGTGAACCAAGGAGTGAAGACTAGAGCTTCAATTAGAGATATAGATCATAGTGCCTTTGTGTCATTTTTTGAACCCAGTTCTATAGAAGAAGCCCTTGTGGATGATTATTGGGTTCAAGCTATGAATGAAGAGTTGGACCAATTTGAAAGAAATCAAGTTTGGGAATTAGTACCAAGACCTAGTGATCAACAAGTAATTGGTAGTAGATGGGTCTATAAAAATAAATTAGATGAAAATGGTGTAATAATTAGGAATAAGGCTAGACTTGTTGCTAAGGGATATAGTCAAATAGAAGGTATTGATTTTGAGGATTCATTTGCACCCGTAGCTAGGTTAGAAGCAATTAGATTACTTCTAGCATATTCATGTTATAAGAATTTTAGATTGTTTCAAATGGATGTAAAAAGTGCTTTCTTAAATGGAATAATAGAAGAGGATGTGTTTGTGAACAACCACCAGGTTTTGAAAATCATACACAAGATAATTATGTCTACAAGCTTAAGAAAGCTCTTTACGGCCTTAAGCAAGCTCCACGTGCATGGTACCATAGGTTGAGTAATTATCTAGTAGAAAGTGGCTTTAGAAAGGGTAAATCAGATACTACATTATTTCTAAAGCCTTTAGGAGATGATTTATTAATTGTTCAGATTTATTTTGATGATATTATTTTTGGTAGTACAAAAGAAGAAATGTGTAGAGAATTTGGAGATCTTATGACTAAGGAATTTGAAATGAGCATGATGGGTGAGCTAACGTTTTTCTTAGGATTGCAAATAAGACAACTAAAAGATGGTATTTTTATTTCTCAAACAAAATATTTGAAAGAAATGTTTAAGAAATATGGTTATGAAAATATGAAACCTAGAAAAATTCTCATGAATCAATCTATTCAATTAGACCTAGATGAACAAGGGAAAACCATAGACCAAAAACTTTATAGAGGACTTATAGGATCTTTATTATACCTTACAGCTAGTAGGCCTGACATTTTATTTAGTGTTGGATTATGTGCTAGGTTCCAAGCAAACCCAAAGGAAAGTCACTTAAAAGCTGTTAAAGCAATCTTCAAATATTTGAAGGGAACTATGACTCTAGGATTATGGTATCCTAGAAATGACCTTTCTTGTGAACTCATTGGCTATACAGATTTAGATTTTGGAGGATCTAAAGTGGATAGGAAGAGCACATCAGGGACATGTCAATTCTTGGGGCATTGTCTTGTTTCATGGTCAAGCAAAAAACAAAATTGTATAGCTTTGTCAACAACAGAAGCTGAATATGTTGCAGCTGGAAGTTGTGTTGCTCAAGTACTATGGTTAAGACAACAACTTCAAGACTATGGTTTAAAAGTCACACATATACCTATTAGAATTGACAATACTAGTGCATTAGCATTAGCCAAGAATGAAGTTCATCATTCTAGGACTAAGCACATAGATGTTAGATATCACTTTATTAGAGACCAAGTGGCCAAAGGATTAGTAGAATTAGAGTAAGTTCCTACTAAGCTTGAATTGGCTGACATTTTTATCAAACCCTTACC
>JAIUJO010002529.1:0-36818 GCA_023846275.1 Vanilla planifolia | reverse complement strand
GGCAGCCCGCCCCTGACCCCGATCCCGATCCCCGTGGAGGAACCATGACCGAGACCGCACCCCGCCCCGGCATGGTCGCCCGCCGGACCGTCGACGGCGCCCTGATCGAGTGGCTCGACGTGCCGAAGCGCGCCGTCGCCCTCGGCATGGAGCCGCACCCCGAGGGCGGCTGGTACGTGCGCACCTGGACCTCCCCGGCCTCGGTGACGACGGACGCCGGCGAACGGCCCGCGGCGACGCTCATCCACTTCCTGCTGCCCCCGGGCGAGGCGTCGGCCTGGCACCGGGTGACGAGCGACGAGATCTGGATGTGGCACGGGCCGGACACGGTGGAGCTGCAGCTCGGCGGCGACGGCGACCAGCCGGTGCCCGGGGCCACGATCACCCTCGGTCCGGACGCAGGACGCGACCGCGTGAACGACGCCCAGGCGTTCGTCCGCGGCGGTGTGTGGCAGCGCACCCTCCCGGGCGACGGCGAGGTCCTGCTGAGCTGCCTGGTCTCGCCCGGCTTCTCGTTCGAGGACTTCACGCTTGCCGACGACGCGAACGCCGAGGACGAGGCGTAGCGCTCGTTCATCCGCTTCGCGCTGGTATCCCAGTGCGAAGTACACTGCGACTGCCCCCGACCCTCCTGACGAAGGCCCGACCGTGACCCGATCCCTCCGCCTCACCCTCGCCGTCGCCACCGCCGCGGTCGCCGCGCTGGCCCTGTCCTCGTGCGCCGCCGGCAGCGGCAGCAGCAACGCCGACGGCACCGTCACGGACGGCAAGCTCACGATCGCGACCGGGCAGCCGGCCTACTCGCCGTGGGTGGAGGACAACGAGCCGCAGTCCGGCAAGGGCTTCGAGGCCGCCGTGGCGTACGCCGTCGCGAAGGAGCTCGGCTACGCGAAGTCCGACGTCGTCTGGAAGCGCAGCACCTTCGACAGCGCGATCGCGCCGGGCCCGAAGGACTGGGACCTCAACATCCAGCAGTTCTCGATCGACGCCAAGCGCAAGAAGGCCGTCGACATGTCCACCGCGTACTACACGACCACGCAGGCCGTCGTGACGACGACGGGCTCGAAGGCCGCCGACGCCACCACGGTGTCCGCGCTCGAGGACGACGCGATCGGTGTCGCGACCGGTTCGACGAGCATCCAGAGCGTCAAGGACGTGCTCGGGATCACCCCGCAGGTCTTCAACTCGAACGACGACGCCGTCCTCGCCCTGCAGTCCGGGCAGATCGACGCGATCGTCACCGACCTGCCGACCGCGTTCTACATGGCGTCCGCGCAGCTCGACGACGGCACGGTCTCGGCGCAGTTCCCCGCCGACGGGAAGGGCGACCAGTTCGGCTTCGTCCTGCCCAAGGGCTCGGAGCTGACGAGCAAGGTCGACGATGCCCTCAGGTCGCTCGAGGACGACGGCACGCTGCAGGACCTGCAGACCAAGTGGCTCTCCTCGGAGACGAACACCCCCGTCCTGAAGTAGCCCTCGCCGCATGACCGTCCCCGCAGGCGCCGGCACCCCGGTCGCCGCCCCCGCCCCGAGCCAGGTCGAACTGGAGCGGCGGCTCCACCGGCGGCAGCGCGGACGCCGCTCGATCGTGGTGTCGGTGGTGTCGACGCTCGTCGTCGTCGCGGTGGTGTACTTCGGCGTCGTGAACACCCCCGGTTGGGCCGCGGTCCAGCAGTCGTTCTTCGACCCGCAGACCGCGGTGGAGAGCTTCCCGGACATCCTGCTCGGCCTGTGGTTGAACATCCGGATCCTGTTCTTCAGCGCGATCGGCGTCGCGGTGTTCGGCACCCTGCTCGCCGTCGTGCGCGGCCTGCGGAGCCCGGTCTTCTTCCCGCTGCGGATGCTCGCCACGGGCTACACCGACCTGTTCCGCGGGCTGCCGCTCATCATCGTGCTCTACCTGGTCGGGTACGGGATCCCCGGCCTCGGGGTCTTCCCCCGCCTGCCCGCTGAGGTCTGGGGCACCATCGCGATCACTATGACCTACTCGTCGTACATCGCCGAGGTCCTCCGCGCCGGGATGGAGGCCGTGCACCCCTCGCAGCGCCTCGCGGCCCGGTCGCTCGGTCTGTCGCACGCGAAGACGCTCCGGCTCGTGGTCCTGCCGCAGGCGGTCCGCAAGGTCACCCCGGCGCTCATGAACGACTTCGTGTCGATGCAGAAGGACGTCGGCCTCGTGTCGATCCTCGGTGCCGTCGACGCCGTCCGGTCCGCCCAGATCGCCCAGGCCGAGACCTTCAACTTCACGCCGTACTTCGTCGCCGGTCTGCTCTTCGTCGTGATCAGCCTGCCGCTGATCCGCGTGACGGACGCGATCGCCAGGCGGCAGCAGCGGCGCGAGCAGATCGGAGGGACCGTGTGACCGAGCGATCCGGGGCGGACGCCAGCCGCGCCTCCCGACCGGCCGACGGCCAGGAGGCGCGACCCGCGTCGTCGACGTCGGCCCCCGTCCTCGAACTGCGCGGCCTGCGCAAGTCCTTCGGCGACCACGAGGTCCTCCGCGGCATCGACCTCACCGTGCACCGGCACGAGGTCATCTGCGTCATCGGCGCGTCGGGCTCCGGGAAGTCGACGCTCCTCAAGACGGTGAACCTGCTCGAGGGCATCGACGACGGCGAGATCCTGTTGCAGGGCACGGACAATCGCCGATCCCCGGGTGGACGTCGACGCCACCCGTGCCCGGATCGGCGTCGTGTTCCAGCAGTTCAACCTGTTCCCGCACATGAGCGTGCTCGACAACGTGACCCTGGCCTCGCGGCAGGTGCACGGCATCGGCAGGGCGCAGGCCGAGGCGACGGCCCGGCGGCTCCTCGACCGGATCGGTCTGGCCGACTTCGCCGGGGCGTACCCGGACCGGCTGTCCGGCGGGCAGCAGCAACGCGTGGCGATCGTCCGGGCGATCGCGTCCGACCCGGAGCTGCTCCTGCTCGACGAGGTCACGAGCGCGCTCGACCCGATGCTCGTCGGCGAGGTGCTCGACCTGGTCACCGAGCTCAAGGGGCAGGGGTCGACGATCCTGATGACCACGCACGAGATGCACTTCGCCCGGAACGTGGCCGACCGGATCGTGTTCCTGCACCGCGGCGAGGTCGTCGAGCAGGGTGCTCCGGCGGACGTGCTCGACGCACCGACGCACCCGGCGCTCGTGGAGTTCCTCGCCCGCGTCCACTCCTGACGGGCCGCGCGCGCCCGCGTGCACGCCTGACGGGCCGCGCGGCTACGGCGTCAGCAGCACCTTGCCGACGACCTCGCCGTCGCGGACGCGCCGGTGCGCCTCCGCGGCCTCGGCCAGGGGCAGCACGGCGTCCACGACCGGACGCACCCGGCCGTCGGCCACGAACGGCCACACGTTGTACCGGACGGCCTCGACGATCGCCGCCTTCTCGTCGCGGGGCCGTGCGCGGAGCGTGGTGGCGCTGATCGTCGCCCGCTTCCGCATCATCAGGCCGAAGTCGAGCTCGCCGGCCCGACCGCTCCCCGAGGCGATCACGGCGACGTGCCCATTCGTCGCGAGCACCTCGAGGTTCCGCCCGAGGTACTCGGGACCGACCACGTCGAGCACGACGTCGACGCCGCGGCCGTCGGTGTACTCGAGCGTGCGGGGCGACGAAGTCCTCGGTGCGGTGGTCGATGACCAGGTCTGCGCCGAGCTCCCGGGACGCCTGCACCTTGCGCTCCCCGCCCGACGTCGCGATGACGGTCGCCCCGAGGGCCTTGGCCCAGAGGACGGCGTGCGACCCCATCCCGCCCGTGCCACCGTGCACGAGCAGGGTCTGCCCCGGACGGAGTCCGGCGAGCATGCCGAGGTTCGAGTACACGGTGCATGCCGCCTCGGGCAGCCCGGCCGCCTCGACCAGGTCGACGCCGTCGGGGACCGGCAGCACCTGGGTCGCGGGAGCGACGACGAGCGACGCGTAGCCGCCGCCGGAGAGCAGCGCGCAGACCCGGTCGCCGAGGGCGAAGCCGTGCACGCCCGGGCCGAGGGCACGGACGGTGCCGGAGACCTCGAGCCCGAGGACGTCCGGCGCCCCGGGCGGCGGCGGGTAGTTCCCGGCGACCTGCTGCAGGTCGGCGTTGTTCACCCCGGCCGCAGCCACCGCGATCAGGACCTCACCGTTGCCGGGCTCCGGGTCCGGGAGGTCGGTGACACGGAGGGCGGGGTCGTCGGGGAGGATCGCGTACATGCCCTCGACGGTACGCGCCGACCGTCCGCCGGACGCCGTGGGAGGGCACCACGTCGAACCGTCGATGCTGTGGACTCCCGATGTAGAGTCGGCCCCGAACGCGCCCCACGCCCGAGGGGCGCGGACCGATCCGGGGGGACCCACCATGCACAGGAAGACCATCGCACTCGCCACCGCGGCGCTCGCCGTCACGCTCCTCGCGGGCTGTTCGGGGGGCTCCGGTGGCGGGTCCGGCGACGGCGGCGCGACGCCCGCAGCGGAGCAGTCCCGGTCGCAGACGCAGACGTCGGCCGCCGCGCAGTCGAAGGCCGAGGCCTGCAAGACGTTCAGCACCGAGGTCTCGGACGCGACCCAGGGGCTGCAGTCGCAGGTGACCGCGCTGCAGAGCGACCCGAAGGCGGCACTCGCGAAGCTCGACCAGCTCCAGGCCACCCTCGAGGACAGCGCGTCGAAGGTGACGAACTCCGAGGTCAAGCCGAAGACCGACGCGTTCGCCGGGGCCTTCTCGGACTTCGTCGCGAAGACCGAGTCCCTCGCCGACTCGAAGGACCCGTCAGCGCTGTCCTCGTCGGGCTTCACCGAGTCGCTGCAGAAGCTGCAGACGACCGGCAAGGACTTCCAGGACGTCTGCACGTCCTGACCGGCGGTCCGACCGACGGACGGGAGGCGCGGTGCCGACCGGCACCGCGCCTCCCGTCCGTCCGGGGTCGCGTCTACGACGCGGACGGCCCCGCCGCGTCCAGCCGGTCGACCTCCTCCGGGCGGAGTTTCACCGTCGCCGCCGTCACCGAGTCGAGGATCGACTGCGGCCGGGAGGCACCCGGGATCGGCACGACGACGTCGCTCTTCTGCAGCTCCCACGCCAGCGCGACCACCTGCGGGGACACCCCGTGCGCCCGGGCGACGGTCGCGAACTCCTCGTACGCCGTGCCGAGGTCGGCCGCGTTCGCGATCCCGCCGAGGGGGCTCCACGGCAGGAACGCGATGCCGAGCTCGTCGCAGAGCTCCAGCTCCGGTTCGCTCGACCGGAACTTCGGCGAGAACTGGTTCTGGACCGACGCCAGGCGGCCGCCGAGCACGTCGTTGGCCGTGCGGATCTGGTCCGGGTCGGCGTTCGAGATGCCCGCCATGCGGATGACGCCCTCGTCGAGGAGCTCCGCGAGGGCGCCGACCGACTCGGCGTAGGGGACCTCCGGGTCCGGACGGTGGAACTGGTACAGGCCGATCGCGTCGACGCCGAGGCGCTTCGCGGACGCCTTCGCGGCCTCCTTGAGGTACTCCGGGTGGCCGTTCTGCGCCCACGCGCCCGCCTCGGGCCGGAGGTGCCCGCCCTTCGTCGCGATGAGCACCGCGGAGGTGTCCCCGTGGAACTCGCGCACCGCCTTGGCGATGAGCTCCTCGTTGTGGCCGACCTCGTCGTGCGCGGCCAGGTGGTACGCGTCCGCGGTGTCGATGAGGGTGACGCCCGCCTCCAGGGCCGCGTGGATGGTCGCGATCGACTGCCGCTCGTCCGGGCGTCCCTCGATCGACATGGGCATGCCGCCCAGACCGATGGCGCTGACCGACTCGTCTCCGATGACTCGTTGCTTCATGGCCCCAGCATGCGCCCGGGGGTGCCCGCGACACCCAGCATCAGCGCCGTGCCCACGCCGGGGCGTGCTCGGGGAGCGGCCCGAACGCGATGCCGCGCGCGTAGAGGCCGCGGACCGGTGGGACGTACCGGGCGAGCAGGACCGCCAGCCGCGGCGGACCGTCGCGCAGCGCACCGCGGAACGCCCGCTCGAAGACCACGCGGTGCAGCACGGCCTGGGCCGCCTGGACGATCACGGCCGGTGGGGTGCGTCGCCGCTGCACGGCCGCGAGCGTGCGGTCGAGCGCCGCGCCGCGGAGGCCGCGCCGCAGCGCCGGGACGACGATCGCGGCGGTGGCGACGGCGTCCTGCACGGCGAGGTTGATGCCGACCCCGCCCGCCGGCGACATCGCGTGGGCGGCGTCGCCGATGCAGAGCAGGCCGGACCGCCACCAGCGGCGGAGCCGGTCCATCCGGACGTCGAGCACGTGCACGTCGTCCATCGAACGGATGGCGTCCACCCGGTCCGCGAAGTCGGGACGCAGCCGTGCCACCCGCTCCCGGAACGCGGCGACGCCGGCGGCCCGGAGTGCCGCGTCGGAGCCCTTCGGCGCGAAGAACGCGACCTGGTGGTAGTCGGGTCGCGGGAAGGCCAGCAGCACGTCGGTGCCGGCGAACGACGGGACCAGGGCGCTCGCCGCGTCCCCGGGCTCGCGCGGCAGCCGGAACCACCACGTGTCGAACGGCACCCGGGACGACCGGGGCCGGAGCCCGGTGGCGGCGCGCAGCACGGAGTCCCGGCCGTCGCAGGCGACCACGAGGTCGGCGCGGAGCTCCTCGGGCTCAGCGTCGGGGTCACGGGAGGGGTGCAGGTGCACGCCCGTCACGACGCCGTCCTCGACGACGGCGCCGGACGCCCGCAGGCCGGTCGACATCGTGAAGGCGGGCTCGGCGCGGGCCGCGGTCGCGAGCAGGTCGAGCAGGTCCCACTGGGGCACCATCGCGACGTGGTCGTACGGGGGCCGGAGGCGCGAGAAGTCGCCGAGCAGCAGCGTGGAGCCGTCCGGCATCGGCAGCGAGAGGTCGTCCAGGCGGGACTGCGGCAGTGCACGGAAGCGCTCGCCGAGGCCGAGCTCGTCGAGCAGCCGGATGGTCGACGCGTGCACGGTGTCGCCACGGAAGTCCCGGTTGAAGTCGTCGTGCTGCTCGACGACCCGGACGGCGATGCCGGCCCGGGCCAGGAGCAGGCCGAGGACGACCCCGGCGGGGCCGCCGCCGACCACCGCGACCGTCGTCCGCGAGACCGTCACCATGCCCCGGACGGTACGCCGGTCCCACCGGCGGGGACGCACCGCCCAGGAGGCGCGGAGCAAGGCCGCCCAGAGCCTCCGGACCGGTGTCGATCGCCTTCCGGGCGGGGCCCGGTCAGGCGGTGCCGCTGACGCTGGTCGACGCCGCGCCGCCGTCGGCGGCGCCAGCGAAGACCACGCCGCCCCAGACGATGCAGCCGACGACGAGCACGAAGCCGATCGCCGCGATCCACCACGACCTGCGGCGCCGGACCCATGCGGCGACCGCGAGGACGGCCGTCACGGCCCAGAGCACGAAGGCGCCGAAGCCCGCGATCGCGCCGCCGCCGATGAAGCCGCCGGGCGTGCAGCCCGAGCGGGCGTCGCAGTTCGCGGTGGCCGACGCGACGGCGATGACCGCGACCACCGCGGCCAGCACGGTGAGACCGAGCCCGAAGGCGAGCAGCAGCACCGTGGAGACGCGGTCGGCGAGCTTGCCTGCAGGGAAGAGCGTCGAGCCGCCCCGCTCCCACTCGGCGCGTTGCTGCGCCTGCGGATCGGAGGGCGCGGAGTGCGGCGGACCGCCGGGCACGTTCGACCAGGTCATGGGTGCAGTCCTACCGCGCCTCGACCCCGAACGCCTGGGCGAGCCGCTGGATCTTCTGCGCGCGACCGAGCCTCGGCAGGTCGGAGCCGTCCCGGATGACCTTGCCGCGGGCCTCGAAGTCGTCGAGGAAGTCCTGGGCCCACGCGACGTCCGTCGGGGTCGGGGAGATGACCTCGTTGATCACCGGGAGCTGTTCGGTGTCGAGGCAGAGCTTGCCGGTGAGGCCGAGCGACACCGCGACCTGCGACTGCTCGCGCAGGATCGGGTGCGACGACCCGACGGTGGGGCCGTCGATGGGCCCGGGCAGGTCGCCCACCCGCGACGCCACGACGAGCCGGGACCGGGGGTACGCCATCGCGAGGGTGTCCGCCGAGGTGCCGGTGTCGCGGCGGTAGTCGCCGGAGCCGAACGCCAGCCGGAACGCGCCCTGGGCCCGCGCGATCGACACCGACTCCTCGATGCCGAGGGCGGACTCGACGAGCGCGATCACCGGGGTCTGACCGCCGAGCCGGTGCCAGGTGTCGGTGACCTGTGCCGGCGACTCGGTCTTGGCGAGCATCACGCCCTGCAGCCCGGGCAGGCCGCGGAGCTCCTCGACGTCGTCGGCCCAGAAGTCCGTCGTGACGTCGTTGATCCGGACCCAGGCCTCGCCGCCGCCGGCGAGCCAGGACGCGACGGTGGTGCGGGCGCCGGGCTTGGCGGCGGGGTCGACGGCGTCCTCGATGTCGAGGATGATCTGGTCGGCCCGGGAGCGCTGGGCCTTCTCGAACCGGTCGGCCGCGGTGCCCGAGACGAGCAGCCACGAGCGGGAGATCTCCGGCGGGACCGATCGACGCCGGTTCGGCGTGGGGGTGGACACAGCGGAGCGGTCGTCGATGGCCATGTCCTCGTTGGTACCACACGGGCGCTCCCGGGACCGCACCGGGGGGTCCCGGAAAGCCCGAAACCTCGGTTCATTGCCAGGGTGTCGCCCCGCTTCCGCCTACAGTGTCCGATGTGTGGCGAGCGGACAGGGTGACCGACGGCGAGGACGACGTGGACGACGGCGTCCCCGTCCGGCGTGCCGCCGCGCCCGGTGACGCGCAGGACCACGGACACGGGGAGCAGGACCAGCGGGGGAAGCAGGAAGAGACCGACGTGACGGACGAG
This sequence comes from Vanilla planifolia, assembly GCA_023846275.1. Classification (NCBI taxonomy): domain Eukaryota; kingdom Viridiplantae; phylum Streptophyta; class Magnoliopsida; order Asparagales; family Orchidaceae; genus Vanilla; species Vanilla planifolia. The sequence continues at coordinate 28,019 of JAIUJO010002529.1, read as the reverse complement.
CCGGACCGCACACTGCGTCCCGAGCTGCAGCTGACCAGCCCGCAGGCGATCAGCCTGGGTGATCCGCGCCTCCAGGCCGGCAACGCGGCGGAGCCGGTGTGGGACGTCTGGCGCAAGCAGCTCACCGGTGTCGGCGGGACCAGCCCCCTCACGCACTTCTCCGACCACCCGCGGGCCCGCATCGAGCTCTCCACGACGCACCCCGGCGGCCTCGCGCAGTTCATCACCGGCAAGACCACGCTGCTGTCCAGCCTGATCCGCGACGAGGTCGCGCTCCGTGCCGCCCGCATCGCCGCCGGCCAGGTCGAGGCGAAGGGCACCGAGCTCGCGACGGTCCGTGGCATCGACGCCGTCGAGCTCGGCATCGGCATGGCCGACTGGAAGCACGGCGACGAGCAGTTCCGCGGCCCGGTGCTCCTCCGGCCGCTGGCGATCCGCCGTCACGGACGCGACTTCGAGGTCCGGCTGCTCGGTGAGCCCGTGCTCAACCCGGGGCTCGCCGACGCCCTGCACGAGCAGTTCGGCGTCATCCTCGACGCCCAGTCGTTCGTCGCGCTCGCGCAGCAGGACGGGTCCTTCACCCCGAACCCCGTCATCGACCGCCTGCGCGGCCTCACCGCGCACATCCCCGGCTTCTCGGTGCACGCGCGCCTGGTCGTCTCGACGTTCGCCGAGGTCGCGACCGGCATGGTCGAGGACACCGAGGACCTGTCCCACCCGGTGCTCGACGCCCTCGCCGGCAACCCGAGTGCGAAGTGGCAGGTCGAGCAGTCCTACCACCCGGTCGAGCAGACCCCGTCGGACGAGCGCAGCCCGGAGACGGACACGCTCCTGCTCGACGCCGACGACGAGCAGGAGAACGTGATCGCGCAGATCACGGCCGGCAACTCCATCGTCGTGAAGACCCTGCCGGGCACCGGTGGCACGCAGACGATCGTCAACGCGCTCGGCGGCCTCGTCGCCGCGAACAAGCGCGTGCTCGTCGTCAGCCCCCGTCGGGCGACCCTGCGCGGCATCGCCGCCCGGTTCGCCGAGGTGCAGCTCCCCGGCGTCGCGGTGACGCCGTCGACCCTCCGCCGGGACGTCGTCCGCGCGATCGCCCGCAACGAGAAGGCGACGCGTCCGAACCTCCGCGAGGTCGACGACGCCCTGGTCCGGCTCCGCAAGGTGCTCAAGGACTACCGCGGTTCGCTGACCCGCGTCGACCCGGACTTCCGCGTCTCCGTGCTCGACTGCCTCGTCGAGCTGTCGCGGCTCTCGCTCCTGCCGGTCCCGCCGTCCACCACCGCCCGCCTGTCGCGGACCTCGGTGACGAGCATGGTCGAGGGGCGTTCCCGCGTCGCCGAGACGATGGTCAGTGCGGCGAACCTCGGCGAGTTCCGCTACGGCCCCGACGACTCCCCCTGGTACGGCGCGAAGTTCGGGTCGAGCGACGGCGCGCAGCGGGCGCACCGCATCGCGAAGGACCTCGACGCCGAGGGGCTGCCGACGCTGCTCCGCCGCGCGCACGACCTCGTCGCGACCACCCACATGCGGCAGTTCACGACGGTCAACGAGCTCGGGATCTACCTCCGCCTGCTCACCGAGATCCGGGACACCCTCGACCGCTTCCTGCCCGTCGTGTTCGACCGCTCGGTCTCCGAGCTGGTCGCCGCCACCGCCCCGCGCGGCGAGGGCGCCCCGATGTCGAGCACGAACCGGCGCCGGCTGAAGAAGCTCGCCCGCGAGTACGTCCGCCCGGGCGTGCACGTGTCCGACCTGCACGAGGCCCTGACCCGCGTGCAGCAGCAGCGGGTCCTCTGGCAGCGCTACGTCGCGGCCGGCGTGAACCCGCAGGTGCCGACCGGCATCGCCGACGTGCAGGTGCTGTTCTCGAACGTGGTCGAGGACCTCGCGCGGCTCGACGAGCCGCTGGGTCGCACCGCGCGGGAGACCCAGCTCGCGAACCTGCCCGTCGACGAGCTCGTCCCCACGATCGCCCGACTGGCCGAGGAGTCGGACGTCCTGCACAACCTGCAGGAGCGCACCGAGCTCATGCAGACCCTCCGCGACCTGCAGCTCGAACCGCTCATCACCGACCTGGCGAACCGGCACGTGCCGGACACCCACGTCCCCGCCGAGCTCGAGCTCGCGTGGTGGCAGTCCGCGCTGGAGACGATGCTCGAGTCCGACCGGGCCCTGCTCGGCGCGAACACCGACATGCTCGACCGGGTCGAGGCCGACTTCCGCCTCGTGGACGACGCCCACGCGGCCGGCGTCTCGCAGGGTCTGGCGTGGCAGCTCGCCGAGAACTGGAAGGTCGGGCTCGTCGACTGGCCGGACGAGGCCGCCGCCCTGAAGACCCAGCTGAAGGAGGGCGCGATCACCTCGCGGCTCCTGCAGGACTCCGCGCCGCACCTGTCCCGCTCGATCGCGCCGGTGTGGCTCGCGAGCCCGTACGAGGTGTCCCAGATCGCGGACACGATGCCGTTCGACACGGTGATCCTGGTGGACGCCGGCGCCGTGACGATCGCCGAGACCGTCGGCGCCGTCCGTCGCGCCCGGCAGACCGTCGTGTTCGGCGACCCGGTGACGCAGACGCCGTCGCCGTTCCGGATCGCCGTCGACCCGGCGCACCGTGCCCTGCAGGTGGACGAGGAGACGCTCGACGCCTTCCACGCCGACTCCGCGCTCGCCAAGCTCTCGACCCTGCTGCCGACGCTGTCGCTCACGCGGTCGTACCGTGCCGGTGGCGAGGACCTCGCGGAGCTCGTCAACCGTCGCTTCTACGGCGGCCGGATCGAGTCGCTGCCGTGGGCCGGCTCCTTCCTCGGCCACGGGTCGATCGCGCTCGACTACGTCAGCGACGGCAAGGCCGTGCCGGACCCCGAGTCCGGAGCGGTCGAGAGCGTCGACGCCGAGGTGGACCGGGTCGTCCGGCTCGTCATCGACCACGCCCGGACCCGGCCGACCGAGTCGCTCATGGTCATCACCGCGTCGGCCAAGCACGCCGTCCGCGTGGAGCAGGCCGTGCTCACCGCCGCGCAGGGACACAAGGACCTCACCGAGTTCGTCATCGGCGACCGGTCCGAGCCGTTCATCGTCGCGACGCTCGAGCAGTCGGTGGCGCAGAGCCGCGACCGGGTCGTCTTCTCGATCGGCTACGGCCGGACGCCGCACGGCCGGGTCCTCCGCGACTTCGGTCCGCTCGGCAAGCCCGGCGGGGAGCGCCTGCTCGCCGTCGCCATGACCCGGGCCCGCCGCTCGATGGTCATCGTCACGTGCTTCCAGCCGTCCGACATCGAGGCCGAGCGCATGGGCCACGGCACCGTCGCGCTGGCCGAGATCCTCGCCGAAGTGCGCGCCCGCACCACCGCCGAGTACATGCCGGACGACTCCGACCCGCTGCTCGTCGACCTCGCCCGACGCCTCGAGATGCGCGGCATCCCGGTCGCGCTCGGCCACCGCGGCAAGCTCGGGCTGGTCGCCGCCCACGGCGGTGTCTGCGTGACGATCGAGACCGACGCCTCGCTCGTGAAGGGGTCGCTGCGTGAGTCGCTGCGGCTCCGTCCCGAGGTACTCCGCCGACTCGGCTGGCACTACGTGCGGGTGCACGCGTTCCAGCTGTTCTCGGACCCGGACCGCGTCGCGGACACCGTCGCCGCCGTGCTCGGCGTCGACCGCGGGGTCACCCAGGAGATCTCGATCCCGCCGATCCCCGCCCGCCGGTGAGCACGCCGGACCTCGTCCCCGGCGGGTCCGCCCGGGGCCACGCTCGGCCGTGAGCGGTTCCCGCCGCGCGCGCCGCGCCGCCGGCCCGGTGACCCCGGAGACGGACCAACTGGTGGGGTCGTGGACGCGGGCCGACGACGCGACGCACGCCGCGCCTCCCGTCCGTCCCGCGCCGGACGGTGCCGTGTCGGCAGACGGGACGACGGCGGACACGTCGGCCGGAGCCGCAGCAGTGGGCGGGACGACGGTGGACGCTCCGGCCGCTGACGCGTCGGCCGGAGCAGCGTCAGCGGGAGCGGCGTCGTCTGGAGCAGTGCCCGACGGTCGGCCGGGAGGCGCGGGTCGCCGCCGCAGGCGCGTCACGACCCAGCCGGTGCCGGGCTACGACCCGGCCGCCCCGTCCGAGCCGGCCCGCCACCACGACGGCGAGAACGACGACCGACTCCGCCGGGACGTCCCGCCGCACTGGTGAGCCCGGTAGCCTTGCACGCGATGACTGACTCCGCGCGGCAGCGCCCCGACTGGCAGACCTGGCCGAACCTGATCACGCTGTTCCGGTTCGTGCTGATCCCGGTCTTCGTGTGGCTCGTCGTCGCCGGTCACCCGGGGTGGGCGCTGGTCTCCCTCGTGGTCCTCGGGCTCAGTGACTGGGCGGACGGCTTCATCGCGCGGCGGTTCGACCAGACGTCGAAGCTCGGCAAGGCACTCGACCCCGTGGCCGACCGGCTCGCCATCATCGCGATCGTGCTGTCCCTCGTGCTGACCGGGCTGCTGCCGTGGTGGGTCGTCGCGGTCGTCGTGGCCGTCGACCTGGTGCTCGTCGTGCTGTCGAGCGTGCTGTTCCGCGGCAACCCCGACCTCGACGTCACGTGGACGGGGAAGATCCGGTCCGCCCTGCTCTTCGTCGGGCTGCCGCTCCTGCTGTTCTCGGCCGTGCACGCCGTCGACGAGAACGCTCCCTGGGTCCGGGTCGTCGCACTCGTGTTCGTGTACCTCGGCACCGCCGGCCACGTGCTCGCCGGTGCGCAGTACGCCGCGGCGATGGTGCGGAAGCGCCGCACGGTGGCCGCCGCGCCCTGAGCGCGGGGCGCCGCGCCGCGGGGCTGCTGCCGCTGTCTCGCCTGGGCCGCCGTCCCGCCTGGGGCGCTGGCCCAGAACGTGGGTGGAACGACGGAACCGACGTCGAACCACCCGCTCGGGCTGGTCCGACGTCGGTTCCGTGGTTCGACGCGCGCCGCGCCCCTACAGCTTCGTCGTGCCGCCGATCCCCGGCCCCTCGGGCGCGGTCGACGGCGCCACGTGCGCACCGCCACCCGTGGTCGCCGGCTCGCCGTTCTGGGCGCGGAGCAGGTCGCGGATCTCGAGCAGCACCTCGACGTCGGTCGGTGGCACGTCCTGCGGCGTCTGCTCCTCGTTCTTCTTGACGCGCTCGAACGCCACCTTCTTGAGGTGGTTCACCGGGAGCACGAGCGCGAAGTACACGACCGCGGCCACGATGAGGAAGTTGATCACGGCGCCGATGACCGCACCGAACAGGAGCGTCGCCGGCTTGCCGCCACCTACGGTCGGGATGTCGACCTTGAGGGCGTCGTCGAGCGAGGACGCGTTGAACACGGCACCGATGGCCGGGTTGATGAGACTCGTGACGATCGCGGTGACGATCGCGGTGAACGCGGCGCCGATGACGACCGCGACGGCCAGGTCGATGACGTTGCCGCGGAGCAGGAACTCCTTGAAGCCCTTCACGCGGGCCCCCTTCCGTGTCGTGGAGCCCCCACCGTACCGAGGAGTTCGAGTCTCCGTCAGGAAGCGCTGGGTGCGGCCGGCTTCGCGCTGCTCCCCGAGGAGGATGACGAGGACGAGGACGACGAGGAGGACGAGGATGACGACGACGAGCTCGACGAGGACCCCGCCGTGCTCGACGACCCGCTGCCGTCCGAGCCCTTCGGCGCCGTCCGCGAGTCCGTCCGGTAGAAGCCGCCGCCGTTGAAGGTCACGCCGACCGGCGAGAAGACCTTGCGCAGCACCCCGCCGCAGGCCGGGCACTCGGTGAGCGTGGCGTCGGAGAACGACTGCTTGATGTCGAAGGCGTTGCCGCACTCGGTGCAGCGGTACGAGTAGGTGGGCACCCTAGCTCCGGAAGGTGATGATGCGCGACGGCGTGATGATGCCGTCGACGGGTTCGTCGTGGGGTTCGCGCGGGACCTCGTCGAGGTACTCCGCGTCGAAGATCACAGCATAGACGGGCGGGCGGTTCGCCATGGACCCGAGGGTCTTGTCGTAGTAACCCCGGCCCCAGCCCATCCGCAGTCCGTCCCGCCCGACCGCGGCGGCAGGGGTGAGGATCGCGTCGACGTCGCCCAGCGCCAGTGGGGAGAGCACCTCGCCGACGACCTCGGGCATGCCGGCCAGTCCTTCCTGTTCGGAGACGCCGTCGCCGACCGCCCAGTCGAGCAGCCCGTCCTCGCGGGTGATGGGCAGCAGGACCCGGATGCCGTGCTCGAACGCCCAGTTGAGGAACGGTCGGACGTCCGGCTCGTCCGGCGCCGAGAGGTACAGCGCGAGGGACTCGAGCTGCCGCTCCTCGGTGAATCGCTGCAGGGTGGCGGTGAGGGCCGCGGTGTCGGCGTCGCGCTCGGTGGCGGTCCGGGTGCGCCGCCGCTGCCGGAGCTCGGCTCGCAGGGCGCGCTTCTCGTTCCCGAGATCGGCGGTCATGCGCAGGAGTCTAGCGAGCGCACCGTGCGACGACCGCGTTGCGGCTTCCCGCCGCCGCGCGCGGGAAGCCGTGTCCCCAGCAGTGACGACATGCCCCGTCCAGGGGGCATCCGATACCTTCTGACGCATGGGCTTCCAGATTTCCAAGGCGGTGATCCCGGCCGCAGGGCTGGGCACGCGCTTCCTCCCCGCCACCAAGGCGATGCCGAAGGAGATGCTCCCCGTCGTCGACAAGCCGGCCATCCAGTACGTGGTGGAAGAGGCCGTCGACGCGGGGCTCCACGACGTGCTGATGATCACCGGGCGCAACAAGAACGCGCTCGAGAACCACTTCGACCACGTGTCCGAGCTCGAGGAGACCCTGAAGAAGGGCGACCACGACAAGCTCCAGAAGGTCAACCAGTCGACGGACCTCGCCGACATGCACTACGTGCGCCAGGGTGACCCGCTCGGCCTCGGCCACGCCGTGCTCCGCGCGAAGATGCACGTCGGCCGCGAGCCGTTCGCCGTGCTCCTCGGCGACGACATCATCGACGCCCGCGACCCGCTGCTGAAGCGCATGATCGAGGTCCAGGGCCAGAAGAACGCCACCGTCGTGGCGCTGCTCGAGGTCCCGGAGTCGCAGACCCACCTCTACGGCATCGCCACGGTCGAGCAGACCGACACCGACGACGTCGTGAAGATCACCGGCTTGGTCGAGAAGCCCGCGCCGGGCGAGGCCCCCTCGAACCTGGCCATCATCGGCCGCTACGTCATCCGCCCCGAGGTCTTCGACGTCCTCGAGAAGCAGGAGCCGGGCAAGGGCGGCGAGATCCAGCTCACCGACGCGCTCATGAAGATGGCGAGCGCCGAGGAGTGGACCGGAGGCGTGTACGGCGTCGTGTTCCGTGGACGCCGGTACGACACGGGTGACAAACTCGACTACATCAAGGCGATCGTGCAGCTCGCCTCGGACCGCGAGGACCTCGGCCCCGACCTCAAGTCGTGGCTCAAGGAGTTCAACGCGGGCGAATAGCCGACCCCGTGCGAACGGGTCCGGGGACATCCCCGGGCCCGTTCGTGCACCCACCCGGCCGACCACCGGGCAGCGGAGGAACCACACCGATGACGACGATCCCGACCCTGTCCCACGGGCGGGTCACCATCCGGCCCCTCCGCCTCCGTGACACCCGCGACCTCGACGTCGCCCTCGCGACGAACCGTTCGTGGCTCCGCACGTGGGAGGCCACGAACCCCTCCGGTCACGTCTCGTCCGACGTCCGCGGCTCGATCCGCGCGCTCCAGGCCAACGCTCGCGCTGGTCTCGGACTGCCGTTCGCGATGGAGCTCGACGGCCGCTTCGTGGGGCAGCTGAACGTCTCCGGCATCACCTACGGCTCCCTGGCGAGTGCGTCGATCGGCTACTGGGTCGTCGAGGACGCGGCCGGGCACAACGTCACCCCGATCGCCGTCGCGATGGCCGTCGACCACTGCTTCCGCGTCGTCGGCATCCACCGCATCGAGATCTGCATCCGGCCCGAGAACGCGCCGTCGTTGCGGGTCGTCGAGAAGCTCGGCTTCCGCTACGAGGGCCTCCGTCGTCGCTACATCCACATCAACGGCGACTGGCGCGACCACTTCTGCTTCGCCCTCGTCGCGGAGGAGGTCCGCGAGGGCGTCCTCGAACGCTGGGTCCGCGGGCAGGTCCCGCCGGGCGCCGGGACGGTCCCGCTCGCCGCGCGGGACGAGGCGGCGATGCCGCTGCACACGACGCCTCGCGTCTGACCCGTCCCGCGCTGCGACCGCCGGTCCCGTCCGTCCACACCGTCGGACGGACGGGAGGCGCGGCTCGCTCCCGTCGGATCTGCCCGCGACTCGCGCAACACGCGTCCGGCAATCACCGGCCGGGAGGACCCCCACCCCTACCGTGTCCCCATGGCAGGTATCGGCTCGTGGGGCGGCGGCATCGTCCTGCTCATCGCGGCCGTGCTCTGGCTCGTCTACCTCATGCCGTCCTGGGCGGCCCGGCGGCAGTACCTCGCCACCGAGCGGAACGCGATCCGGCTGCAGCAGACCCTCCGGATCCTCGCGCAGACCGCTGAGCTCCCGGACGAGGTCCGCGTCGAGATGAACGCCAAGTCCCTCGCCGAGGCGCAACGCGTCGCGAGGTCCGAGGAGGCCAAGCGGACCGCGATCGTCCGCGCCCACGAGGCTGCCCGGCAGCGGGAGATCACCCGGCGCCTCGCCGAGCAGGCCCCCGTCCTCGAGCGGGCGTCGTCGGTTCCCGCGCTCACGGCGATGCGCATGCGGCGCTCCCGGCTCGGTGCGACGCTGCTCGGCACGGCGGGGCTCGTCCTCGCCGTCGTCGTGTTCGTCGCCGCGCCGGCAGCGTGGCTCGTCGGCGTCGCCGGGCTCGTGGCGGCGGGCGGCGCCGCAGCCGTGCTCGCCCAGCTGCACCAGGTGGCGAAGGCACGGAAGGCCCGGACCGCGGCGACCGTGACGGGCGCGACCCGCGCCTCCCGTCCGGCCACCACCTGGACGGACCCGGCGCCACCGCTGTCCACCGAGCAGCCCGCCGCACCCGAGCGGGACCGCACCTGGACGCCGAACCGCGTCCCGAAGCCGCTGTACGTCGAGCGTCCGGCCGCGCCGGCACCGTCCCCGGAGTCGTCGGCGGAGCTCGCTGCCCGGCTGAAGGAGCGCGTGGCCGAGGCGAAGGCCGAGGCCGAGGCCGAAGCCGCCGCGATCCGGGCGGGGGAGACCGACCCGTCGCTCGCGCGGGTGTCGCGGATGCGTCCCGACGTCGAGGAGGCGGCGGCGTCGCTGTCCTCGCACGACCAGGGCCGACTCGCCGAGCGGCTCGGGCTGCGGGCGCCCGTCGACCCCGCTGCCGCCGCTGCCGCTCCGGCACCGACCGCTGCTGCCGCTGCCGACGCTGTTGCTGTGCCTGCTGCCGAGCCCGCCGCGCCGCCTGCGCCGCCGAGCAAGTGGGCGGGCATGGGGGTCCTCGACGACGAGGCCTACCAGCAGGCCGACCTCGACGCCATCATGCGCCGACGCCGCGCCGTCTGACCCGTCGATTTCGGTTCCGCTGCGGGCTGGTGCTAGGGTTGACGAGTCCTTGGGGCTATGGCGCAGTTGGTAGCGCGTCTCGTTCGCAATGAGAAGGTCAGGGGTTCGAATCCCCTTAGCTCCACCGAAGATAGAAGGCCACCCAATCGGGTGGCCTTCTGCGTTCCCTGGTGCAGCGCGCGCTGGCCGACCCGCCCTGCCCCGCGAAAGCGACAGTGTGCCGCGTACGATCCGCGGCACGGTGTCGCCTTCGCGGCACCGTCTCCGCCGCGCCGCCGGGATATCTCGTGGTGCAGCCACAGGACCGACCGGTTCACCTACCCTGGACGGGTCATGACTTCCTCGTTCACGCGCCGCTCGCTCCTGTCCCTCGCCGGTGTCGCCGGCATCGGCTTCGTCGCCGCCGCGTGCTCGTCGGGCACGGGCGGCGAGCACACGGCCGGACGGTCCACCTCGGGCACGGGCGACAAGGCATCCGGTGGCAGCGCGACGTCGACCGCGAAGCCCGCGGCGACGGCCGTCTCACCGGCGCAGGTCCCGCTCGCCGGCGGCGTGACGATCACCGTCACGGGCACCGGACTCGCCGCGGTGCGGGGCGTCACCGTCGGCGGGGTCGCTGCGCGGGACGTGCAGGCGACCGCCACGAAGGTGACCTTCACGGCACCGCACCAGGCGATGTACACGGCGGGGTCCGCGGACGTCGCGCTCTTCACGACGTCGATCGAGCCGTCGCCCTCGGCGAACCAGTCCTCGGACGGGAACGGCAGCGCGGCGAACGACGGCCAGTCCGGTGCGACGCAGGACACCGCGACCGCGACGCCCACCCCGACGGGCAACCCCGTGCCGGATGCCTCGACGGCGGTCGCGACGACGAGCCTCGCCTACGCCGCGCTCACCGACGTGGACCGGCAGCTCGAGTACGCGATGGCGCACTGGAAGGACTACAACCTCGCCGAGTACGGGACGATGAACCCGATCGGCGGCGACTGCGCGAACTACGTCAGCCAGACCCTCATCGCCCGCGGGTGGGAGCAGCGGTCGGACTGGTACAACCGGGACGCCGGCGCAGCGCACTCCGCCACGTGGACGTACTGCCCGACGATGGACCCGTGGCTCACGGCGAACGCCGCCGAGTTCGGGCTGACCCGCCGGTCCCTCGACGAGCGGGACAAGGTGAAGGTCGGCGACATCGTGTTCTACGACTGGAACCACAACGACTCCCCGGACCACACCACGATCGTCTCCGAGGTCTTCACCGAGCCCGACGGCACGATCCGCATCAAGTCGGCGAGCCACAACCAGGACGGGCCCTACCGCGACCTCGACGAGATGATCACGGTGCAGCACCCCGGCGGGACAGCCTGGTTCCACACGTTCGACGCCTAGCGGTCGCTGGGCGTCGGCTCGCCTGCCGGCGCTCCCGCGTGCCCGCGCTGCCGCGTTCCGGTGCTCCCGGGCTCAGGGGTACCCGAGGAACCAGAGCAGCACCACCGCGACCGGCTGCAGGCACACCCCGACGACGAGCCACACCACCGCCCGCCGCCTGGTCCGCACGAACACGTCCGACCCGAGCAGCGGCGCCGTCGGCATGAGCAGTCGCGGCAGGCTCTGCTGCGGGAGGAACACCGCGACGAGGTAGAGCGCGTACGACGCCGTGAACGCCAGCACGTCGGTCCCGAGGGCCCGGACGTCCCTCCGGCACCAGAACCACACCGCCGCCGCGAGCACGGCCACCACGAGCACGATCCCGAGCGGCCCGAGCCACGTCCCCGCCATCGTGAACCATGGGGTCAGCGGCACGAAGTGCTGCCGTCCGACGAACCCGACCCACCATGACAGCTCGGTGTCGAGGTACGCTCCCGGCCGTCCCGTCACCGCGGAGGCGACCACCGGCCAGGCGAGCCCGGCTCCGGCGACGGCGAGGCCCGACACCACGATCGCGAACCGCTCGTGCCACGGGAACGCCGCCGCGCCACCCGCGACCGTGCCCGCGCCGGACCCCGACCGCGCTGCCTGCACCCACCGCACCACGAGGTGCACCGCCAGGGCCACCGCGAGCGCGAGGATCCCCGGCTTCGTGAAGGCCCCGACGACGCCGAGCACGCCGACGAGCCAGTACCGCCGCCGCACCAGGGCGAGCAGCGCGCCGAACACGAGCAGCAGGAAGGTGCTCTCGGCGTACGCGACCTGGAGCAGGAACCCCGTCGGCCCGAAGGCGAACAGTGCGGTCGCCCACCGCGCTCGGTGCGAGCACCCCACCGCGAGCACGAGCCGGTAGAGCAGCACGCACGCGAAGGCTCCCGCGACGGTGGCGACGAGCACGCCGACCACCCAGAACGACCCACCCGTCGCGGTCATCACCGCGCGGACGAGACACGGGAACACCGGCAGGAACGCCCAGGCGTTCGGCAGGACGTGCCCGTCCCCGTCGGTCGGCAGCGTCGCGGGGTAGCCGTGCTCCGCGATGGTCCGGTAGAACGACGCGTCCCACGACCCGGAGAAGGTGGCGAACGACGGATCCCGCCGGTACGACGCGAAGTCCCACCCGTTCGCCGTCGCGAGGACGAACACGGTCGCGAGCAGCAGGGTGCTCACGACCCGCGACGCGGCCCAGGTGAGCAGGGGCACGGTCCACCCGCTGTGCCGCCCCTCCAACAGCGCGCGGACACGCGTCCTGGAGGCGCGGCTCGTCTCCGCCACGCTCGTCACCCGCTCGATCCTGGCAGACCACGGCGCTGTCCGCTCCGCGTACACCGGCCAGGACCGCCTGAGGGAACGCGAGTTGCATCGAGAGGTCCCTGGAGAACGAACCACACAGGAGGAAGCATGCCCTTCATCACCGTCGGCACCGAGAACGGCCACGACATCGACCTGCACTACGACGACTTCGGGTCGGGCGACCCGGTCGTGCTCATCCACGGGTGGCCGCTGTCCGGCCGCTCCTGGGAGGGACAGGTCCCCGCGCTCGTCGAGGCCGGGCACCGGGTCATCGCCTACGACCGTCGAGGGTTCGGGCAGTCGTCGCAGCCGTGGGACGGGTACGACTACGACACGTTCGCGTCCGACCTGCACACGCTCATCGAGCAGCTCGGCCTGTCGGACGTCACGCTGATCGGCTTCTCGATGGGCGGCGGCGAGCTCGCCCGCTACGTCTCCACCTACGGCACGGGCAAGGTCGCGAAGCTCGTGTTCGCCAGCGCCGTCCCGCCGTACCTCTGGAAGTCCGACGACAACCCGGACGGCGGGGTCGACCAGGACCTGGCCGACTGGTTCTCGAACGGGATCACCGGCGATCGGCCAGCGTTCCTCCACGAGTTCGTCGACATGTTCTACACCGCGGGCAAGCCCTCGCTCGTGAACAAGCCCCTCGTCAGCGCCGACCAGCGTGCCTACGACCTCTCGATCGCCGAGCTCGCCTCACCGAAGGGCACGCTCGACTGCACCGCGGCCTTCGCGACGACGGACTTCCGCGACGACCTGACGAAGGTCGACGTCCCGACGCTCGTCATCCACGGCGACTCGGACGCCATCGTGCCGTTCGAGGTGTCGGGGCAGCGCACCGCGGCGGCGATCCCGGACGCGCAGACGCACGTCATCGAGGGTGGCCCGCACGGCGTCCTCGCTTCGCACCGGGACGAGTGGAACGAGGCGGTCCTGCGCTTCCTCGCCTCCTGACGAGCGCTGCCGCGCGCACGCGCGGGCCGGCACGCTCGGAGACCAGGAACGGTCGGGTCCGTCTGTCGGACCCGACCGTTCCTGCTGCGCGGAGCCGCGCCTCCTGGGCGTACCCGGCGTCAGCGACCCGTGACGGCTCGCCGGATCTGTTCGATCGGGACCTTCGGGGACCGGTCGGCGTTGAGGAGGCCGTTCGTCTCCTGCATCGTGTCGGTGAGCTGCGTGTAGCAGGACCCGGCGAGGAACGCGCTGGCGCGGATGGCGTCGTAGAGGGCGGTGATGCGTTCGATCCAGTCGTCGCCGTCGGAGGCCGAGGTGTACCCCCAGCCGTCCTCGCGCTGGGCACCCGGCTGGTAGTTGACCCCACCGAACTCCGTGAGCATCACCGGCTGCCCCTCGTCCACGGCCCCGCCGACCAGGACCCAGCGATCGGCCGGCCCGAGGCGGGCGAAGAGCGCGGTGCGGGCGGCGTCGTCGGCGTACGTCGCCGCGAGCCGCGCGCCGGTGCCCTCGTAGTCGTGCACGGTGACGAGGTCCGAGTTCGTGTGCTCCCAACCGTCGTTCGAGATCACCGGCCGGGTGGGGTCGAGGGCCCGGGTGACGTCGGCGAGGGCCCGGGCGTACGCCTGCTGCGCCGGGTCGGTGGCGATGTGCTGCACGCCCCAGCTCTCGTTCGCGGGGACCCAGGTCACGATCGACGGGTGCGAGGCGTCCCGCTCGACGGCGTCCATCCACTCCCGCACCAGGCGCTGCACGGCGCGGGGGGAGAACGCGTAGGCGCCGGGCGCCTCGCCCCAGACCAGGATGCCGAGCCGGTCGGCCCAGTACAGGAACCGCGGGTCCTCGATCTTCTGGTGGTTGCGGGCCGCGTTGAAGCCGAGCTCCTTGATGAGTTCCACCTCGCGCCGCAACGCCTCGCGCGAGGGGGCAGCGATGTGCGAGTCCGGCCAGTAGCCCTGGTTGAGGACGCTACGCACGTCGTAGCTCCGGCCGTTGAGCAGGAACGCGCCGCCCGCCACCCCGACGGTGCGCAGACCGAAGTACGACGACACCGCGTCGACGGGGCGTCCGGCACGGTCGAGGAGCGTCACGGTGGCGTCGACGAGCCGTGGGGCCTCCGGCGTCCAGTGCAGTTCGTCCTCGGCCTGCCCGTTCGACTGCCGCGCGATGGGGACCACGACGTCGAACTCGTCGGCGGTGTCGCCGAGCGTCGACTCGATCGTCGCCAGGTGCTCGTCGCGCTCGTCCCACCGGGCCTCGACGCGGAGCCGGTCGCCGCCCCCGCGCGCGCCCGCGACCCGCACGGTCAGGCGGACGGTCTCGTGGTCCACGTTCGTCCACCGCAGGTACGCGATCGAGGCGGTCGGCACGGCCTCGAGCCAGACCGTCTGCCAGATGCCGGTCGTCCGGCGGTACCAGATCGCTGTGCGGGTCCTCGTGCCAGTCCTGCTTGCCGCGGGGCTGGGGTGAGGTCGTGCGGGTCGTCCTCGGCACGGACGACCAGGGTGTGCGCGGCGTCGGGGTCGGCCGTCAGGGCGTCGGTGACGTCGAACGAGAACGGGGTGTGGCCGCCCTCGTGCTCCCCGATGTACGCGCCGTCGATCCAGACCTTCGCGCGGTAGTCCACCGCGCCGAAGTGCAGGACCAGCCGGGGTGCCGCGTCGCCGAGGCCGGCGGCGTCCAGGTCGGCGCGGGGTGATCGTCCGCGCGTACCAGACGACCGGGTGGAAGCCGGGCTCGTCGATGCCCGAGGCGACGGACTCGGGCGGGAACGGGACGACGATGTCCCGGGCGTCGGGGAAGCCCGCGCGCCAGCCGGTGTCGTCGCCGTCGTTGCGGAAGGACCAGGTCCCGTCGAGGTCGGCCCACTGCGGGCGCAGCATCTGGGGGCGGGGGTACGTGCCGTCCTGGCGCGAGGCGAGGGGGAGGGCCGGGGGAGAGGCGGTGTCAGGTGCGGCGACGGTGCCGTCGATCGTGCTCATACATCCATGCTGACGCTCCGGTACATCGTTGTAAAGAGTGTGGCAACGATCGGCTGCGACGTACCGAGGACGGACCGTCGCCTGCGACCGGCGGGGTTGCGGTCAGCCGATCGCGGCGTCCCGGGTGAGGACCATGACGTCCATCCGCCCCTGCTGCACGACCTCGCCGCGCTGGTTCCGCAGCGAGACCGTCCGCTCCACGATCCCCGTCGTGCCGGAGCTCGTCAGCCGCGTCGACAGGATCTCCACCTGGCAGGTCAGCGTGTCGCCGATGAACACCGGTGCGGTGAACCGCCACTGGTCGATCCCGAGCAGCGCCACCGCCGATCCCTCGAACACCCCGGTGCGGGCGATGAGGCCGAGGCAGAGGGAGGTCCCGAGCAGCCCGTGCACCACGCGCTGGCCGTACCGGGGTCTTCGCCGCGAACTCGACGTCGGTGTGCACCTGGTTGTTGTCGTTCGTCCACGAGGCGAAGGACACCACGTCCGCCTCGGTGATCGTGCGACCCGGGGTCGTGAAGGTCTGTCCGGCGGCGAGGTCCTCGAGGTAGTGCGGCACCCGGTCATCCTCCCACCCGCGGGGAGCGCGTGCTCGCGTGCTCGCGTGAGCGCGCGCCCGCGCGCTCGGTCGCCGCCGTGCACCTGGTCAGAGCCGCGCGACCAGTCGTGCCACCCGGCGGCGTGCGCGCTCCCGCTCCTGCTCGCCCGTCGCGTGCTCGGTCGCCGCGAGCACGCCGTGTCCGAAGGTGTCCTGCCCGTCCCGAGCGGCCAGGACGGCGACCTGGCGGTGTGCCTCGGCGGCGTGCCCGGCGTCCAGCACCGCGCCGAGGGTCTCCTGCACCCGCCGGAGCCGTCCGAGCCGTCGCTTCCCCAGTCCGGGACGCGCGCCGGCTGCCTGCAGCGCGTACCGCAGCCGGCGGGCGGCCTTCCGGACCTCGTGCAGGTCGTCGAGGGTGTCGGTGCCGCGCGCTGCGGTCGTCGCCACCCGGCGCCGTTCCCGGCTCATCCGACGGACGATGAACGCGGTGGCGTCGTCGTCGGCATGTGGTCCCTGGGGTGCACGGGCCACGAGGTCGTCGAGCGCATCGAGTGCCGCCGCCCACGCGGGCGACCGGAGCGTCTGCCGGAGTTCCGCGGACGCGGCGGTACGGCCGTCGTCGACCCGTGTGTCGACCCGGGCCAGGGTCTCCGGATCGACGAAACCCGCGGGGGCGCGCCCGGCAGCGTCGGGGAGCCGGTCGCGGACGACCTCGGCATCGCGTGCGACACCGGCCACCCGGGCGACCACGGCGAGGTCGGCGCGCAGGGACTCCGTCGCCTCCCGGTCGAGCGCGCCGCGGAAGACCGCGAGGACGCTCCGCAGTCGCCGCAGCACCTTCCGGAACTCGTGCACGGACTCGTGGTCGTCCCGGCGCACCCGTGGATCGACGGCGACGAGCTCGGCACGCAGTGAGCGCAGCGTCCGGACGACGAACGCGGCCGCCGATCCCCGTCGTGGGCGTCGACCGGTCCCGCTCCGCCGGGCGACGGCGGGTCGGGGCGTCCGACCCGCGCGGGGCGAGCGATCGTCGGCGGAGGTGGCAGTGGTCTCGGGCGCGTCCGACACGGCGTCGTCCAGCGCGCGTTCGACCGCCCGCGCCGTCCCGGCGCCGCGACCGTCGTCGGTCAGCGCCCACCACCGGGCGGACCGGAGCACCGCCGCGTCCGGATCGCCCTCGTCCACACGGACGTCCGCCACCTCGGCTCGCACCCGGCCGTCGCGTCCCCGGAGCCGGACGAGCGTCGTCGTGGTCGACCGGAGCCGCACGACTCCGAGTTCCCTGCCGCGCAGGAAGACCTCCACCGCGTCCCGCGGTACCCGCTCGGCACCGTCGGTCTCCGGGTGGTCGAGGTCCGGCACCACCGGCTCCGGCCCGTCCCCGCGGTCGATCGTCCACCCGTCGTCGCCGCGGAGCAGTTCGACCCCCTCGGCCGCGAGCACCCGGTCCGTGCTGTCCAAGAGGGTCTCGCGGACGACCACGGGACCGTACCGGTGGCAGTCGTCGGCGTACGGTTCCAGCGTCGGGAGATGCCGGTCGTCCGGCACCCGCCAGGTGCGGCGGGGGTCGGCGGGTGTGTCGCCGGCCCGGGCGGACACGGCCTCGGGGTGTGGGTGCGCGGTCTCCATGCGGGCAAGTGTCGTCGCGTCGACGAGCCGCGGGCCCGCTCCTGCCCGCTCTGTGGACAGAGTCCCGCTGCCGGCACCGTGTGGAGGACCACCGCCCCGACCTGCCGGCCGGCACGGGATGCGCACACCGAGGACCACGCCAGCGCCGGACGCGTACCGTTCGCTGCATGAGCGACGAGGCCCCCGCCCGGGAACCCGAACCCATCCAGGACCACGCCACCGACCGTGCACTCGAGGGCTGGATCGCCGACCAGCGCTGGTACGCGAGCAAGGGGACGCAGCCGTCCCTCCGCACCATCGCCGAGCCGGAGGGCACCAGACTGGTCCTCGACGACGCCCCCCACGCCCGCCGTGCTCTACCAGGCGCCGGTGAGCGTCGGCGACGGTGCCGTCACGGACGCCACCACCGACCTCGGGTGGGTCCGCGCCCTCGCCGCACGCATCGACGCGACCGCCGACAGCCTCCGGTCGATCGGCGAGGTCACGGCCGCCCGGGTCCTGAGCGGCGAGCAGTCGAACACGTCGGTGATCTGCGACACCGCATCGGGCACCCAGGTCATCGTGAAGGTCTTCCGCGTCCTGCACCACGGCGACAACCCGACGTCACGACGCAGCTCGCCCTGTCCGCAGCGGGCAGCGAGCGCGTGCCGGCCGTGTACGGCGCCCTCCGGGCCACCTGGCCGGACCCGGGGCGTGCGGACGGCACCGCGACCGGGCACGTGGCGTTCGCGCAGGAGTTCCTGCCGGGGCTCGAGGACGCCTGGCGCGTGGCGCTCCGCGACGCCCGCGCCGCAGCGCGCCCGGACACCGACCAGACCACCGACACGACGTCTGACGCCGCCACCCACCCGACGACCGACGCCGCCGCCGACACGACGACCGACGCCGCCGACCTCGGCGCGGCGCTCGCCGAGGTCCACCGCACGCTCGCGACGGCCCTGCCCACCGAGCCGGCGCGGGACGCGAGCCGTGCCGCTGCCGTCGCGACGATGCACGCGCGCCTCGACGCCGCCGCCCGCGAGGCCCCCGCGGTCGCCGAGCACGTCGACGCCGTCCGCCGGGTCTACGACCGTGCCGCGGCGGCGGACTGGCCGGATCTGCAGCGCATCCACGGCGACCTGCACCTGGGGCAGGTCCTCGCGGCAGGCGGGGCACGCGGCTGGGTCTTCCTCGACTTCGAGGGCGAGCCGCTCCGCCCGCTCGACGAACGCTCCGTGCCCGACGTCACGCTCCGCGACGTGGCGGGGATGCTGCGGTCGTTCGACTACGTCGCCGGCGCGCTGGCGCAGGACGACGACCCGGTCGACGCGTCCGCGTGGGCGGCCCGGGCACGATCGGCGTTCCTCGACGGCTACCAGCGCGGGACCGGGGCCGACCTGGAGCAGCACCGGGCACTGCTCGACGCGTTCGAGCTCGACAAGGCCGTGTACGAGGTCGTCTACGAGACGCGCAAACCGACCCGGCTGGGTCGGCATCCCGCTCGCGGCGGTCGAACGCCTGGTGCGCGCAGCGCCGGCTGACGACGAGGTGCGGTGGTCGGACCCGCACCGGGTCGGACGGGAGGCGCGGTGCGGCGGTGCACCGCGCCTCCCGTCCGTCCCGTGGTGGCGTCCGGACGGTGGCCGGGCTAGTTGACCGGGCCCGTGTACTTCTCGCCCGGGCCCTTGCCCGGAGCGTCCGGGATGGCGGAGGCCTCGCGGAAGGCGAGCTGCACGGAGCGGAGCCCGTCGCGCAGCGGTCGGGCGTGGTGGTCGCCGATCTCGGTCGCCGCGGCGGTGACGAGGCCGGCCAGCGACGTGATGAGCTTGCGGGCCTCGTCGAGGTCGGTCTGCTCCTGCGGGTCGTCCGCCAGGCCCACCTTCACGGCGGCGGCGCTGAGCAGGTGCACGGCGACGGTGTTGATGAGTTCGACGGCCGGCACCTCCGAGATGTCGCGGGCGGCGTCGTCGGCGTTCGCCGGGGTGTCGGTCACGGTGCTCCTCTGCTAGACTCTGTCGCGGCAGATGCTGTCTGCGCGCCCGGACTCGTGGAAACGAGGTCGAACGCACCGACAGTGTCACGAAAGAGGAGTCTCTCCCACCCGCGGCCGCGCACCACCAGGCTACCGGGTCCACACCGCTCCACCGGCGTCCGCGCCGGGTCGGTCGCTCCACGAGGAGTCGACGTCGGGCGGCTGCCGAACGGGTCACGATCCGTGCGTCAGATCTCCTCTCTCGTGCCGTCGCCCAGGGCAACAGCCCCGGACGGCCACCACCTGATTGAAGGAGCTCCGCATTCCCGATCCCCGTACCAACGACCGAATCCGCGTCCCCGAGGTCCGACTCGTCGGCCCCCAGGGCGAGCAGGTCGGCGTTGTCCCCATCGCCGTCGCACTGCGCCTCGCGCAGGAAGCCGAGCTGGATCTGGTCGAGGTCGCGCCGAACTCGAAGCCGCCCGTGGCCAAGATCATGGACTACGGCAAGTTCAAGTACGAGGCCGCTCAGAAGGCCAAGGAAGCGCGTCGCAACAGGTGAACACGGACCTCAAGGAGGTCCGGTTCCGCCTGAAGATCGACACGCACGACTACGAGACGAAGCGCAAGCGCGCCGAGGGCTTCCTCCTCGGTGGCGACAAGGTGAAGGCGATGATCCTCTTCCGCGGTCGCGAGCAGTCGCGTCCCGAGCAGGGTGTCCGTCTCCTCCAGAAGTTCGCCGAGGAGATCGCCGAGTTCGGTGTCGTCGAGTCGCGTCCGACCCAGGACGGCCGCAACATGACGATGATCATCGCGCCCCTCAAGAACAAGTCCGACGTCAAGGGCGAGCAGAACGCCAAGCGCGCTGCTCAGAAGGCCGAGCGTCGTGCGTCGGAGCACGCTGCGAAGGGCAAGGAGACGGCTGAGCCGGCCTCCGAGACCGCGCAGGCCGAGACTCCGGCCGAATAGGTCCCTCCAGACCGACCCCGCAACGACGCGGCTCCCCATCCATCCCACGGAAAGGCACCACCATGCCCAAGCAGAAGACCCACTCCGGGTCGAAGAAGCGCTTCAAGGTCACCGGTAGCGGCAAGATCATGAAGCAGCAGGCCGGTATGCGTCACAACCTCGAGGTTAAGCCCGCCAAGCGCAAGGCCCGCCTCAACGAGGACCAGGTCCTCGCGAAGGCCGACGCCAAGAACGTCAAGAAGCTCCTCGGCCACTGAGCCGGCGCAGAAGGTAAAGGAATAGATCAATGGCACGAGTAAAGAGAGCGGTCAACGCCGCCAAGAAGCGCCGCGTCATCCTCGAGCGCGCAGAGGGCTACCGCGGCCAGCGTTCGCGTCTGTACCGCAAGGCCAAGGAGCAGGTCACCCACTCCCTCGTCTACGCGTACCGCGACCGTCACGCCAAGAAGGGCGAGTTCCGTCGCCTCTGGATCCAGCGCATCAACGCCGCGTCGCGTGCGAACGGCCTGACCTACAACCGCCTCATCCAGGGGCTGAACCTGGCCGGCGTCGAGGTCGACCGTCGCATCCTCGCGGACCTCGCGGTGAACAACCCCGACACGTTCGCGGCGCTCGTCGAGACCGCGAAGCAGGCCCTCCCGGCCGACACCTCGGCCCCGAAGGCCGCGTAGTCAGGTCTCCTGCTCACGGAGCCCCCGTTCCCTCTGCGGAGCGGGGGCTTCGTCGTTCCTAGACTGGTGCGGTGAGCGATCTCCTCGAGAACCCGAAGGCCGGACGTGTCCGGGCCGTGGCCGCCCTCGCGAAGAAGGACGTCCGCGCGGACACCGGCCTCTTCCTGCTCGAGGGGCCGCAGGCGGTGCGAAGAGGCCATCGAGTACCGCCCGGAGCTCCTCCGCGAGCTCTACATGACCCCGACGGCGGCCGCGCGCTACGGGCTCGACGACGCTCCGGTCGACACCTGGTTCGTCACCGAGCAGGTCCTCGAGACGATGGCGGACACCGTGACGCCGCAGGGCGTCGTCGCGGTGTGCCAGCAGTTCCCGACGTCGGTGCGCGAGGTGTTCCCGGACCCCGGTGCGGCCGGACTGGAGGCGCGGGGCGCGTCCGGCAGCCAGGCTCCCCTCCCCGGCCTGGTCGCGATCCTCGAGCAGGTGCGCGACCCCGGGAACGCGGGCACCATCATCCGTGCGGCCGACGCCGCCGGAGCGGACGCCGTCGTCCTCACCGGGCGCAGCGTGGACCCGTACAACCCCAAGGTCGTGCGGTCCACCACGGGCTCCCTCTTCCACGTGCCGGTCTCGGTCGGGGTGTCCCTCGCCGACGCGGTCGCCCGGGCGAAGGCCCTCGGCTACACGGTGCTCGCCGCCGACGTCTCGGGGGGACGACCTGCCGGACGTCCGTGCCGACGGGATGCTCGACGGGCCGACCGCGTGGGTCTTCGGCAACGAGGCCCGCGGGCTGACCACCGAGGACCTCGCCCTCGTCGACCGGGCGGTCAAGGTGCCGATCTACGGCAGGGCCGAGTCGATGAACCTCGCCACCGCGGCCTCCGTCTGCCTCTACGAGTCGGCGTTCGCGCACCGCACCCGGTAGTCCTCCACAGGGCACCCGAGGGGCCGCTCCGTCCACCGTCCGTCCAGTGCAGGACGGCGGTATCCCAGGGGCCGGTAGGCTTGTGTCTCGTGTCAGAACCTCTCGAGATCAGCGAATCGGCCGTCGCCGACGCCGTCGACCGGGCCCTCGCCGCGGTCCGCGCCACGACGACCGTCGCCGAGCTGAAGCAGGCCAGGGCCGAGCACACCGGTGAGCAGTCGCCGCTGGCGCGGATGAACGCGTCGATGCGCAGCGTGCCGCCGGAGCAGAAGGCCGCAGCCGGCAAGCTCGTCGGACAGGCCCGTGGGCAGGTGAACACGGCCGTCGCCGAGCAGGAGTCCGTCCTCGCCGAGGCCGAGGAACGTGCCCGGCTCGCGGCCGAGCGCGTCGACGTCACCGCCCTGCCGTCCCGTCGCACGCCCGGCGCCCGTCACCCGCTCTCGCTCCTCAACGAGACCGTCGCGGACATCTTCGTCGGCATGGGGTGGGAGGTGGCGGAAGGCCCCGAGCTCGAGCACGAGTGGTACAACTTCGACGCCCTGAACTTCGACCAGGACCACCCGGCCCGCGCCATGGCCGACACGATCTTCGTCGAGCCCGTCGACCGGCACCTGGTCATGCGCACGCACACCTCGCCGGTGCAGGTGCGCTCCCTGCTGTCGCGCGATCTCCCGCTCTACGTCATCGCCCCCGGCCGGGTCTACCGCGCCGACGAGCTCGACGCCACGCACCTGCCGGTCTTCACCCAGGTCGAGGGCATCGCGATCGACAAGGGCCTGACGATGGCGCACCTGCGCGGCACGCTCGAGCACTTCGCGCGGCAGATGTTCGGCGCGGAAGCGCAGATCCGTCTCCGCCCGAACTACTTCCCGTTCACCGAGCCCAGCGCCGAGATGGACGTCTGGCAGCCGAACGCCAAGGGTGGTGCCCGTTGGGTCGAGTGGGGCGGCTGCGGCATGGTGAACCCCAACGTCCTGCGCGCCGCCGGCATCGACCCGGACGAGTACCAGGGCTTCGCGTTCGGCATGGGCATCGAGCGGACGCTCCAGTTCCGCAACGGCCTGAACGACATGCGTGACTTCCTCGAGGGCGACATCCGCTTCTCGCAGCAGTTCGGAACGGTGGTCTGATGCGCGTCCCACTCCGTTGGCTCGGCGAGTCGGTCGACCTCCCCGACGACGTCAGCCTCGAACACGTCCACGCGGCGCTCGTCTCGGTGGGCTTCGAGGAAGAAGACGTCCACACCTACGACCTCACCGGTCCGGTCGTCGTCGGCCGCGTGCTCGAGCGCGAGCCCGAGCCGCAGAAGAACGGCAAGACGATCAACTGGTGCCAGGTGGACGTCGGCGAGCCCGAGCCCCGTGGCATCGTCTGCGGTGCGCACAACTTCGACGTGGGCGATCTCGTGGTCGTCACGCTGCCCGGCGCGGTGCTGCCCGGCCCGTTCCCGATCGCCGCGCGCAAGACCTACGGCCACGTCTCGGACGGCATGATCGCGTCCTCGCGCGAGCTCGGTCTCGGCGACGAGCACGACGGCATCCTGCGCTTCGCCGACCTCGGCATGGAGCCGGAGGTCGGCCAGGACGCGATCGAGCTCCTCGGGCTCGACGATGCGGCGGTGGAGATCAACGTCACGCCGGACCGCGGGTACGTGCTGAGCATGCGCGGCGTCGCCCGCGAGTACGCGCACGCCACCGGCGCGAGCTTCCACGACCCGGTCGAGCGGGTCACGCCGCGGACCGCCGAGGGCTTCCCGGTCACCATCGACGACCGCGCCCGATCCGTGGGCGTGCCGGTGCGAGCACCTTCGTCACCCGCGTGGTCCGCGGGATCGACCCCACCGCGAAGACACCGGCGTGGATGGTGTCGCGTCTGGCGCTGGCAGGCGTCCGTTCGATCTCGCTGCCCGTCGACATCACGAACTACGTCATGTTCGAGCTCGGCCAGCCGCTGCACGGGTACGACCTCGCCACGGTGCGCGGCGGGCTCGGCGTGCGACGCGCCACGGCGGGGGAGACCCTGACGACGCTCGACGGCACCCGCCGCACGCTCGACCCCGAGGACCTCGTCATCACCGACGACGACGGCCCCGTCGGGCTCGCCGGCGTCATGGGCGGCGCCCGCACCGAGATCTCCGACACGACGACCGACGTCCTGATCGAGGCCGCCGGCTTCGACCAGGTGTCCATCGCGCGGACCGCCCGTCGCCACAAGCTCCCCGAGCGAGGCCTCGCGCCGGTTCGAGCGCTGGTGTCGACCCGCTCGTCGCCGAGGCCGCGGCGAACCGTGCCGTCGACCTCCTCGTCGAACTCGCGGGCGGCACGGCCGACGCCCTCGGATCGACGCTCGTCGACGCCGAGCCCCGACCGGTCGTCACGATGCGCCTGTCGCGTCCGCAGGAACTCGTCGGCGTCGAGTACACCG
Organism: Vanilla planifolia; assembly: GCA_023846275.1. NCBI lineage: Eukaryota > Viridiplantae > Streptophyta > Magnoliopsida > Asparagales > Orchidaceae > Vanilla > Vanilla planifolia. The sequence continues at coordinate 3,782 of JAIUJO010002529.1, read as the reverse complement.
ACGCCGAGGTCATCGACACGCTCCGCGCGATCGGCGCCACGGTCGAGGTCGACGGCGACCAGCTCGCCGTCACCCCGCCCACCTGGCGCTCGGACCTCACCGACGACACGACCCTGGTCGAGGAGGTCGCCCGGATCGTCGGCTACGACCGCATCCCGAGCGTGCTCCGGTGGCCCCTCCGGGTCGCGGCCTGACCGGGCACCAGCAGGCGCGCCGTCGTGTCGCAGCGGCACTGGCGGCGGACGGCCTGGTCGAGGTCGTGACGGCGCCGTTCGTGTCCCGTGCGACCCAGGACGCCTACCCCGGCATCGACGGCGACGGCGGCCCGAGCGTGGTGCTCGCCAACGCGCTCGACAGCGAGCAGAGCCTGCTCCGTCGCAGCGGTCTCCCCGCACTGGTCGACGCCGCACGGCGCAACGTGTCGCGCGGGCTCGTCGACGTCGCGCTCTACGAGACCTCCCGGGTCTTCCTGCCGGTGCAGGGCGTCACGCTCGGCACCGACACCGTCCCGGCCGGTGCAGCGCTGCCGGACCCGGCGACCCTCGCCGCGCTCGACGCCGCCCTGCCGCCGCAGCCGTTCCACGTCTCGGCCCTGCTCACCGGCAACCGCGTGGTGAAGCAGCCCGGCGTGCAGCCCGAGCCCTACGGCATCGCGGACGCGCTCGACGTGGCCCGAGCGGTCGCCTGGGCGGTGGGGGGTCGAGGTGACCGTCGCGCAGACCACGCACCCGTCGATGCACCCGGGCCGCGCTGCCTCCCTGCTGGTCGGCGACACCGTCGTGGGCGTGGCGGGTGAACTCCTGCCGGAGCTCACCGAGGCCGCCGTGCTCCCGCGTGTGGTGGCGGTCGTCGAGCTGGACCTGGACGCGCTCGTCGCGGCAGCGCCCGAGCTCGTGTCGGTGGCCCCGATCGTCTCGTACCCGGCGGCGACGCAGGACCTCTCCCTCGTGGTCGACGCCGACGTCCCGGCAGGGGACGTCCTCGACGCCGTCCGGACTGGTGCCGGAGAGCTGCTGGAGTATGCTCGCCTCGTGGATGACTACCGGGGCACCGGCGTGGACGAGGGACAGAAGTCCCTGACGTTCGCGCTGCGCTTCCGTGCCACGGACCGCACGCTGACCGCTGCCGAGGCCACCGAGGCCCGTGACGGCGCCGTCCGACGTGCCGGCGAGCGATTCGGGGCGACCCTGCGCGACTGATCCCCACGGGACCAGCACCGCCCGGGGCCGCCGCCTCCGACTCTCTCGACGACCAGTCCGACCAAAGGTGGAATCCCATGTCCGTATCCGTCGCCGTGGCGGGAGCCTCCGGCTACGCGGGCGGTGAGCTCCTGCGCGTGCTCTCCGCCCATCCCGAGTTCGACGTCAGGACGGTGACGGCGTTCTCGAACGCCGGACAGCCGCTCGCCGCGACGCAGCCGCACCTCCGCTCGCTGTCGCACCTGACCCTCGAGCAGACGACGGCGGAGAACCTGCGCGGGCACGACGTGGTCTTCCTGGCGCTCCCGCACGGGCAGTCCGGGGCGATCACGGCCGAGCTCGACGAGGACACCCTGGTCGTCGACTGCGGTGCGGACCACCGGCTGACGGACCCGGCGGCATGGGAGGCCTTCTACGGCGGCGAGTACCACGGCGCCTGGACGTACGGCCTGCCGGAGCTCCTCCACGCCGCACCGACGCCCGGTTCGGCAGAGGAGTGGCGGGACGTCGACGACATCGCCGGGCAGGGCCGGCAGCGCGCCGAGCTCGTCGGGACGAAGCGGATCGCCGTCCCGGGCTGCAACGTGACGGCCGTCACCCTCGGCATCCAGCCGGGCATCCAGGCGGGTCTGGTCGAGGCCGACGACATCGTCGCCGTGCTCAGCGTCGGTCCGAGCGGTGCCGGGAAGAAGCTCGCGAACACCTACCTCGCCGCCGAGATCATGGGCTCGGCCAGCGCCTACGCGGTCGGCGGGAAGCACCGGCACGTCCCGGAGATCCAGCAGAACCTCCAGGTCGCCGGCGCGTCCGACGTGACGATCTCGTTCACCCCGGTCCTCGTCCCGATGTCGCGCGGCATCCTCGCGACGACGACCGCGAAGCTGAGCCCCGGCGTCAGCGCGCACGACGTGCGGGTCGCGTGGGAGCAGGCGTACGCCGACGAGCCGTTCGTGCACCTCCTGCCCGAGGGCGAGTTCCCCCGGGTCGCCGACACCATCGGCGCCAACACCGCCCTGGTCGGCATCGCCGTCGACGAGGCCGCTGGTCGGGTCGTCGCCGTGAGCGCCCTCGACAACCTCGCGAAGGGCACGGCCGGCGCCGCTGTCCAGTCGACGAACATCGCCCTCGGCTTCCCCGAGACCCTCGGCCTCAGTGTGGACGGAGTGGCACCGTGACCGACGTGACCACCACCACCCAGGACGAGCCGCGCCTCCAGGGCGTCACCGCAGCAGCGGGGTTCCGTGCCGCCGGCGTGACCGCGGGGCTCAAGGCGAGCGGCAAGCCGGACGTCGCGCTCGTCGTCAACGACGGCCCCGCCGCGTCGGTCGCCGCGGTCTTCACGAGCAACCGTGCGCAGGCGCACCCCGTCATCTGGTCGCGGCAGGCGGTCGGCGACGGCGTCGCGCGGGCGGTCGTCCTCAACTCCGGAGGCGCGAACTGCTTCACCGGGTCGTTCGGCTTCCAGACCACCCACATGACCGCCGAGGCCGTCGCGGACGCGCTCGGCATCGGGGCGGGTGACGTGGTCGTCTGCTCGACCGGGCTCATCGGCGTCGGGGACCAGACGTTCCGCGACGGCGTCCTCCGGGGCGTCGACCTCGCGAGCACCGCGCTGGCGGCGGACGGGGGCCCCGACGCGGCGACGGGCGATCATGACGACCGACACCGTGCCCAAGCAGTCCGTCGTGACCGAGGACGGTTGGACCGTCGGCGGGATGGCGAAGGGTGCCGGGATGCTCGCACCCGGACTCGCGACCATGCTCGTGGTCATCACCACCGACGCGGTCCTGCCCTCCGACGAGCTCGACCAGGCGCTGCGCGCGTCGACCCGGGTGACCTTCGACCGGGTCGACTCGGACGGCTGCATGTCGACGAACGACACCGTCGTGCTCATGTCCTCCGGAGGCGAGCGGTGTGACGCCCGAGGTCGGCGACTTCCAGGAAGCCCTGACCGCGGTCTGCGCCGACCTCGCCCGCCAGCTCCAGCAGGACGCGGAGGGGGCGAGCCACGACATCGCGATCGAGGTCATCGGCGCCGCGAGCGAGGACGACGCGGTCACCGTCGGTCGGAGCGTCGCCCGCAACAACCTCTTCAAGGCGGCGGTGTTCGGCAACGACCCGAACTGGGGCCGGGTGCTCGCGGCGATCGGCACGACCGACGCCGAGTTCGACCCGTACGCGGTCGACGTCTCCATGAACGGCGTCCGGGTCTGCCACGCCGGCGCCCCGGACCAGCCGAGCGACGCGGTCGACCTGACGCCGCGCGACACGCACGTGCTCATCGACCTCGGTGTCGGTCCGCACGCCGCGACCATCCTGACCAACGACCTCACGCACGACTACGTGCACGAGAACAGCGCCTACTCCAGCTGATGAACGACGCGATCTCCAAGCAAGAAGAGCACGAGCTCGCCGCCGTGAAGGCCGCGACGCTCATCGAGTCCCTGCCGTGGCTGAAGCGCTACTCGGGCAAGGTCGTCGTCGTAGTTCGGCGGCAACGCGATGGTGAACGAGGACCTCAAGCGCGCCTTCGCCGAGGACATGGTCTACCTCCGCTACGCCGGACTCCACCCCGTCGTCGTG
>JAIUJO010002495.1:20000-36844 GCA_023846275.1 Vanilla planifolia | reverse complement strand
AGGAGTAGAGGAGGAAGAAGAAAAAGATAATAAAGAAGATTAAGAAGAATAATAAGAAGATCAGGAAGAAGAAGAAGAAGATGAAGTAGAAGATGATGAAGGTGAAGAAGAAGAAGAAGAAGATGAACATGAACAAGAAGATGACGTTGGATTATAGATTAACGAGGGTAGGCCTAGGCCATATGGATTAGTTATTAGAGAATAGGGATTAAGGATTTGAGTGATAAGAATTTGGGATTAGAGATTAAGGAATAGGGATTCCATAATACCTATTAGTGATTAGGAATTATGAATTAAGGATTAGTTATTACAGCTAAAGTTTAAGGATTAGATATTAGGGATTAGGGAATAAAGAATAGGGATTAAGGATTACGAATTATAGATTAAATTTTAAAGGATTGAGAATAAGGATTTAGGACAAGGGATTTAGGGTTAAGAATTCGGGATTAAGGATTTGAGCTTAGATATTAAAAATTAGGGGATAAGGGATTAAAGATTAGGGCTAAGGGATTAGGTCTTAAGGATTAAGCATTAAGGATGAAGGAATAATGATCAAGGATTAGAGATTAAGGATTAGGGAAGAAAAGAAGAAAAAGCTAAAGAAAAAGAAGTAGTAGACATAGAAGTTGAAGAAAAAGATGTATTAGTAGTAATAGAAGAAGAAATAGTAGAAAAAAAAGTAAAAGAAGGAGAATATGAAGAGGGAGAAGAAGAAGAAAATGAAAAAGTAGCAGAAGAAAAAGAAAGTAGAAGATGAAGAAGAAGAAGAAGAAGAGGTAGAAGAAGAGGAGAAAGAAGAAGAAGGGAAGAAGAAGAAGATGAAAAACAACAAGAAGAAGAACAAAAAGAATAAGAAGAAGAAGAAGAAGACGAAGATGAAGAAGATGAAGAAGAAGAACAAGAAGAATACAATGATGAAGAAAAAAAAAACAAGAAGAAGAAGAAGAAGAGGAAGAAGAGAAGGAAAAAGAAGAAGTTGATGATGATGAAGAAGAGAAAGAAGAAGAAGAGGAAAAAGAAGAAGAAGAAGAAGAACAAGATGAAGAAGAATAAGTGGAAGAAGAAGAAGAGGAAGATGAGGAAGAAGAGGAAGATGGAGAACAAGAAGATAAGGAGGAAGAAAAAAAAGAAAAGGAAGAAGGAGATGAAGAAGTACAGGAAGAAGAAGAAAAAGAAGGAGAGTAAGAAGAGAAGAGGAAGAAGTGGAAGAAGAAAATGAAGAAGGGAAAGAAGAATAATAAGAAGAAGAAGAGGAAGTAAAGGAATAACAAGATGAAGAAGATGAGGAAGAAGTAGAAAAGAAGAATAAGAAAAAGAAGAAGAAGGGGAAGAAGAAGAAGAAAAAGTGGAAGAACACAGAGAATGAAGTTGAAGAAGAAGAGGAAGAAGAAGAGGGAGAAGAAGAGGAGGAAGAAGAAGAAGGAGAAGAAGAAGAAGAAGAAGAAGGAAGAAAAAGCAGAAGTAGAGCAAGAAGAAGAGGAAGAAGAAGAAGAAGTAGTTGAAGAAGATGAAGGGGTAGAAGTGGAACAAGAGTAGGAAGGAGAAGAAGTAATAAAGAAGAGGAAGAAGAAGAAGAAGAAGAAGAAAAAGAAGAAGATGAAGAAGAAGATGAAGCAGAAAAAGATGAAGATGATGATCAAGAGGATGAGGAAGAAGAGGAATTGAAAGAAGAAAAGGAAGAAGAAGAAGAATAATAAAAAGAAGATGTAGTAGAAGAAGAAGAAGGAGGAGAAGAAGAAGAAGAGGAGGAGGAAGAAGAAGAGGAAGATGAGGAAGAAGAGGAAGAAGATGAAGGTGAAGAACAAGAAGAAGTGGAAGAAGTTGAAGTTGAAGATGAAGTAGAAGAGAAAGAAGAAGAAGAAGAAGAAGTAAAGGAAGAAAAAGATGAAGAAGAAGAGGAATTAGTAAAAGAAGAAGTAGAAGAAGAAGAAGTTGAAGAAGAATAAGAGGAAGAAGAGGAACAAGATGAGGAAGAAGAAGTAGTGAAGAAAAATGAAGAAGAAGAAGAAAAAGAACAAAAAGAAGAAGAAGAAGAAAAAGGAAATGAAGTAGAAGATGAAGGACAAGAAGAAGAAGAAGAAGAAGAAGTACAAGAAGAAAAAGAAGTAGAAGAACAAGAAGAATAAGAAGAATTGGAAGAAGAAACAAAGGAAGAAGAAGAAGAAGAAGAAGAAGAAGGAGATGATGATGAAGAAGAAGAAGAAGATGAAGTAAAAAAACAAGAAGTAGTAGAAGAAAAAGAAGAAGAAGAAGAGGAGGAAGAAGATGTAGTAGTAGAAGAAGAAGGGGAAGAAGTAGAAGAAGAAGAAGAAGAAGAAGAGGAAGATGAAGAAGAAGAAAAAGTAGAAGAATGAGAAGAAGCAAAAGAAGAACAGGTAGAAGAGAAAGCAACACAAGAAGAAGAATAAGAAAAAGAAGAAGAAGAAAAAGAAGCAGATGAAGAAGGAGAAGAAGAAGTAGAAGAAGAAGAGGGGGAAGAAGAAGATGATGATGAAGAAGAAGATGAAGAAGTGGAAGTCAAAAAAGAGGAGGAGGAAGATAAAGAGAAGAAGAAGAAGAAGAAGAAGAAGAAAAAGAATTAGAATTAGAAGAAGAAGATGTTGAAGAAGAAGAAGAAAATGTAAAAAAAGAAGAAGAGGAAGACGAAGAAAAAGTAGAAGTGGAAGAAGAAGACAAAGAAAGAGAAGAAGAAGAAAAGGAGTGATAAGAGAAAGAATAAGAAGTGGAAGAAGAAGAACTAAAAGAAGAAGAAGACGATGAAGAAGATAAAGAAGAAAAAGCAGTAGTAATAGAATACTAAGAAGAAGAAGAAGAAGAGCATAAGGAAAAGGAAGAAGAAGAGCAAAAAGAAAAAGAACAAAAAGAAGAAAAGGAAGAAGAAGAAGAGCAAGAAGAATAACAAGAAGAAGAGGAGGAGGAAGAAGAAGAAGAAGAAGAAGAAGAGCAAGAATAGGAAGAAGAAGAAAAAGAAGAGGAGGAAGAAGATCAAGAAGACGAAAAGGAAGATGGGGAGAAGTGGTCGAAGAGGAACAGGAAGATGAGAAGGAAGAAGATGAAGAAGAGGAAGAAGAAGAGGATGAAGAAGAAGTAGAAGAAGAAGAAGAAGAAGAGGAAAAAGAGAAATAAGAAGAGGAAGAAGAGAAAGAAGAAGAAGAAGAAGAAGAAGAAGAAGAAGAGGAGGAGGAGGAAGAAGAAGAAGAAGAAGAGGAAGAAGGGGAACAAAAGGAAGAAGAAGAAGAAGTAAAAAACAAGAAGTAGAAGAAAAGGAAGAAGAAGAAGAAGTAGAAAAAGAAGGGGAAGAAGCAAAAGAGGAAGAAAAAGAAGATGAAAAAGTAGAAGAAGGAGGAGAAGAAGAAGAACAACAAATAAAAGAAGAAGAAGAAGCAGATGAAGAAGGAGAAGAAGTAGAAGAAGAAGAAGAGGGGGAAGAAGAAGAAGATGATGATGATGATGATGAAGAAGTAGAAGTCAAAAAAGGAGGAGGAGAAGAAGAAGAAGAAGATGATGATGATGATGAAGAAGAGGAAGAAGAAGTTGATGAAGAAGAGAAGAAGGAAGAAAAAGAGAGGAAGAAGAAGAAGAAGAAGCAAAAGAATTAGAAGAAGAAAAAGAAGTAAAAGAAGATTAAGATGATGGTGATGAAGAAGAAGAAAATGTAGAAGAAGAAGAGGAAGAAGAAGATGAAGAAAAAGAAGTGGAAGAAGAAGCCAAAGAAGTAGAAGAAGAAGAATAAGAAGAAGTGGAAGACGAAGAAGAAGACGACGAAGAAGAAGTAGAAGAAGAAAAACATGAGGAAGATGAGGAAAAGTTAATGAAAAAGAAGAAGAAGGTGAGGAAGAAGGTGAAGAAGAAGAGGTAGAAGTAAAAGAAGAAGAAGTGGAAGAAGATGAGGAAGAAGAAGAAGAATTAGAAGAAGAAGAAGAGTAAGAAAAGGAAGAAGAATAAGACATAAAAAGATGAATAAGAAGAGGAAGAGGAAGTAGAAGAAGCAAAAGAAGAAAAAGAGAAAAAATAAGAGGAAGTTGAGGAAGAAGTGGGAGAAGTGCAAGAAGAATATGAGGAAGAAGGAGGAGAAGAAGAGGAAGATGAACAAGAAGAAGAAGAAGTGGAAGAAGGCAAAGAAAAGGAAGAAGAACATGAAGGAGGAGAAGAGGAAGAAGAGGAGGAAGAAAAAAAGAAGTGTTAAATAATAATTATAATAATAATAACAATAACAAGAAGAAGAAAAAGAAGAACAATAAGAAGAAAAAGAGGAAGAAGAAGAAGATTAAAAGAAACAAGTAGAAGGACATGAATGAGAGGAGGATGACGAAAAAGGGGAAGTACAGGCACAAGAAGATGTGGAAGAAGTAGTAGAAGAAGAGGAAGAAGATGTAGAAATAGAAGAAGAAGAAGAAGAAGAAGAAGAGGTAGAGGAGCAAGAAGAAGAAGAAGGGGAGGAAGAAGAAGATGGAGACAAAGAAGAAGAAGAAAAATAAGAAGAAGAAGAAGCAAAAAAAGAAGAAGAAAGACAACATGAAGAAGAAGATGATGAAGGAGAAGATGTTGAGAAAGAGCAATTAGAAGAAGAAGAAGAGGAAGGAGAAGAAGTAGAAGAGGAAGAAAGAGTAGGAAGGTGAAGAAGAAGAACTGGGAAAAGAAGAACAAGGGAAAGAGGAAGAAGAAGAAGCAGAAGAAGGAGAAGAAGAAGAAGGCAAATCTGAAGAAAAAGAGGTGGAAGAAGAAGAAGAACAAGAAGAGGAAGAAGAAGAAGAAGGGGAAGAAGAAGAAGAAGATGATGAAGAAGAAAACGAGGAAGAGGAGGAAGAAGAAGATGATGAAGAATAAGAAGATAAAGAAAAACAAGAAGAGGAATAAAAAGAAGGTGACAAGAAAGTAAAAAAATGAGAAGAAGAAGAAGAGGAAGAACAAGAACAAGAGGAAGATGGGGAAGAATAAGATGACGATGATGAAAATGTAAGAGGAGAAGAAGAAGAGGATGAAGAAGAAGAAGTAGAAGAAGAGGAGGAGGAAGGTGAAGAAGAGGAAGACAAAGAAGAGGAGGAAGTGGAGGAGGAGGAGGTTGAAGAAGAAGCACAAGAAGAAGAAGAAGAAGAACAATAAGATGAAGAAGAACAAGAAGATAGAGAAGAAGAAGAACAAGATGAGAAGAAGAAAAAGAAGAAGAATTAGAAGAAGAGGAAGATGAAGGCCAAGAAGAAGTAGAAAAATTTAAAGAAGAAGAATATGAAGAAGAAGAAGAAGAAGAAGAAGAAGAAGGAGAAGAAGAAAAAGAAGAGGAAGAAGAAGAAGAAGATGAAGAATAAGAAGATGAAGAATAAGACGATGAGGAAAAATAAGAAGTTGAATAAAAATGAGAAGGCAAAAAGAAAGCTGAAGATGGAGAAGAAGAAGAAGATGAAGAAGAAAAATAGGAGAAAGATGAGGATGAAGAAGAAGATGATGATGATAACGTAAGAGGAGAAGAAGAAGAGGAAGAAGAAGAAGAAGAAGAAGAAGAAGAAGAGGAAGATGAAGAAGAGGAAGTTGAAGAGGTGAAAGATGAGGATGAAGAAGAGGAGGAAGAGGAAGAGGAGGCAGAAGAGGAAGAGGAGGGGGAAGAAGAAGATGCACAAGAAGAAGAAAAAGAAGAATAAGAAGAAGAAGAACAAGAAGACTGAGAAGAAGAAGAAGAAGATGAGAAGAAGAAGAATAAAAAGAAGATGAAGAAGAAGAGGAAGAGGAAGGTGAAGACCAAGAAGAAGAAGAAGAACAATTGAAAGAAGAAAAATAAGAAGAAGAAGAAGGAGAGGAAGAAGAAGAAGACGAAACGAAAGACAAAGAAGGAGAAGAAGAAAAAGAAGGAAAAGAAGAAGGAGGAAAAGAAGGGAAAGAGGAAGAAGCAAAAGTTGAAGAAGAAGAATAAGAGGAAGAAGAAGGAGTGGAAGAAGAGGGAGAAGTGGAAGAATAAGTAGAAGACAAAAAAAAGATGAAGAAGAAGTTGAAGAAGAAAACAAAGAAGAAGAAGTAGATGTAAAGGAAAAAGAAGAAGAAGAAGAAGAAGAAGAAGAAGAAGAAGAATAAGAAGAAAATAAAGAAGAAGAAGAAGAAGAAGAACAAGAAGAATAAGTAGAATAAGAAGAAGAAGAACAAGAAGAATAAGTAGAATAAGAAGCAGAAGAAGTCAAGGAAAAAGAAAAAGAAGAAGAACATGAAGAAGAAGAAGAAGAAGAAGAAGAGGAGAAAGTAGTAGAAGAAGAAGACAAAGAAGAAGAAGGAGAAGAAGAAATAGCAGTAGAAGAAGAAGAAGATGAAGAAGAAGAAGAAAAAAAAAATAAGAAGACGGCGAAGAAAAAGAAGAGGACAAAAAAGAAGAAGAGTAAGATGATGATTAAGTAGAAGAAGAAGAAGAAGAAGAAAAAGAAGAAGAATGAAAAGAAGAGCAAGAAGAAGAAGAGGAAGAAGTAGAAGAAGATAAAGATGAATATGAAGAAGATAAAGGAAAAGAAGAAGAAGAAGAAGAAGAAGAAGAGGAATGAAAAGAAGAAGAAGAAGAAGAAGAGGAAGGAGAAGAAGACGAATAAGGTGGAGGAGAAGAAGGAGAAGAAGAAGCAGAAAAAGTAGAAGAAGAAGAAAAAGAAGAAGTAGAAGAAGAGGAGGAGGAGGAAGAAGATGGAGAAGAAGAAGAAAAAAATAAGAAGTTCATGATAAATATGTAGAAAAAGAAGAAGATGAAGAAGAAGAAGAAGAAAAAGAAGGAGAAGAGGAGGAGGAGGAAGAAGAAGAAGAAGAAGAAGAAGAAGAAGAAGAAGTAACTATAGTAGATGAAGAAGAAAAGAAGAAGGAGAAGAAGAAGAAGAAAAAGAAGAATTAGATGAAGAAGGGGAAGAAGAAGATGGAGGAGAAGGAGGAGGAGAAGAAGTAGAAGAAGAAGAAGAGGGAGAAGAATAAGAAGAAAAAGCAAAAGAAGAAGAAGTCAAAGATAGAGGAGAGAAGAAGAGGAAGAAGCTGAAGAAGGAGGAGGAGGAGGAGAAGAAGAAGAAGAAGTAGAAGAAGAAGAAGAAGAAGAACCAAAAGGAGAAGAAGAAGATCAAGAAGAAGAGAAAGAAAAAGAGAAGAAGAAGAAGAAGAAGAAGAAGAAGAAGAAGAAGAAGTAGAAGAAGAGGAAGAAGAAGAAGAAGAAGAAGAAGATGATGATGATGAAGAAGAAGAAAGGAAGAAGAACAAGAAGTGCATTAAGAAGAAGAAGAAGAAGAAGATGAACAAGAAGAAGAATAAGAGGAAGAACTAGAAGAAGAAGAAGAAGAAGAAGAAGAAGAAGAAGGAGAAGGAGAAGAAGAGGAAGAAGAAGAGGAGGAAGGAGAATAAGAGGAAGAAGAAGAGGAAGAAGAAGATGATGAACAAGAAGATGAAGAGGAAGAAGAAGAAGAAGAAGAAGAATAGGTGAAGTGGATGAGGAAGAAGAAGAAGATGAGAAGGAAGGAGAAGAAGAAGAGGAAGGAGTAGATGAAGAAGAAAAAGTAGTAGTAGAAGAAAAAGAAGAAGTAGAAGATGATGAAGCATAAGAAGAAGAGGAAGAAAAAGAAGGAGAAAAAGAAGAAGATGAAGAAGAATAGGAAGAAGGGGAAGAAGAAGAAGAAGAGGAAGAATAGAAAGGAAAGAAGAAGATGAAGAAGGAGAAAAGAAAGAATAATAAGAAGAAGAAGATGAAGAAGAAGAGGAAGAAGAAGAAGAGGATGAAGTAGACGAAGAAGAGAAAGAAGAAGAGGTAGAAAAGGACGAAGAAGTGGAAGAACAAGAATAGTAAGAGAAAGAAGAAAAAGAAGAAGAACAAGAAGAAATTAAAAAAGAAGAACAATATGAAGAAGGAGAAGAAAAAAAGTAGAAGAAGAAGAAGCAGTAGAAGTTGAAGATTAATAAGAAGAAGAAGTTGAAGAAGAAGAAGTAGTAGTAGTATAAGAATAAGAAGAAGAAGAGAAAGATGAAGAAGAAGCAAAAGAGAAAGAAGAGGAAGAAGAAGAAGAAGAAGATGAAGAGGAAGAAGATGAAGAAGAAAAAAGAAAAAGAAGGCAAGAAGAAGTGGAAGCTGAAGAAGAAGAAGATGTACAAGAAGAAGAAGAAGAAAGAAAAAGAAGAAGTAGAGTAAGAAGTAGAAGTAGAAGAAGAAGAAGAAGAACGAGCAGAATAAAAAGAAGTAAAAGAGGAAGAAGAGAAAGACGAGGATGAAGAAGAGGCAGAAGCAAAAGGGAAAGGAGATGAAGAAGAAAAGGAAGAAGGAGAAGAAGAAAAAGAAAAGAAGAAGAAATAGAAGAATGAAGAAAAAGAGTAGAGCCAGAAGAAGAAGAGGAAGAAGAAGATAAAGAAGAAGAGGAAGAAGATGAGGTAGAAGAGGAACAAAAGCAGGAGGAAGATGAAGAGCAGTAAAAATGGAGAAGAAGAAGAAGAGAAAGAAGAAAAACAAGAAAAAGATCAACAAGAAGATGTAGTAGAAGACGATGAGGAAGAAGAAGAATAAGAAGAAGAAGTAAAAGAAGGAGAAGAAGGGGAAGAAGAAGAAAAAAAGGAAGAAGAAGAACAAGAAGAAGTGGGCAAAGAAAAAGAAGAGGAAGAAGTAGAAGAAGTGGAACAATAGAAAGAAGAAGAAGTAGGAAAAGAAGTAGAAGGGGAACAAGAAGAAGAATAGGTAGAAGAAGAAGATGCATGTAAGAAGATGAAGAGGAAGAAGAAGAAGAGAATGTAGAGGAATGAGAGGAAGAAGAAGAAAAAGAAGAAGTAAAAGAAGAAAAGAAAGAAGAAGAAGAAGAAGAAGAAGAAGAAGAAGAAAAAGAGATAAAAAATAAGAAGTACTAGAAGAAGAAGAAGAAGAAGAAGAAGAAGTAGGAGTAGAGGAGGAAGAAGAAAAAGATAATGAAGAAGATTAAGAAGAATAATAAGAAGATCAGGAAGAAGAAGAAGAAGAAGAATATGAAGAAGAAGATGAAGTAGAAGATGTTGAAGGTGAAGAAGAAGAAGAAGTTGATGATGAACAAGAAGATGACGTTGGATTATAGATTAACGAGGGTAGGCCTAGGCCATATGGATTAGTTATTAGAGAATAGGGATTAAGGATTTGAGTGATAAGAATTTGGGATTAGAGATAAAGGAATAGAGATTCCATAATACCTATTAGTGATTAGGAATTATGAATTAAGGATTAGTTATTACAGCTAAAGTTTAAGGATTAGAGATTAGGGATTAGGGAATAAAGAATAGGGATTAAGGATTACGAATTATAGATTAAATTTTAAAGGATTGAGAATAAGGATTAAGGACAAGGGATTTAGGGTTAAGAATTCGGGATTAAGGGTTTGAGCTTAGATATTAAAAATTAGGGGATAAGGGATTAAAGATTAGGGCTAAGGGATTAGGTCTTAAGGATTAAGCTTTAAGGATGAAGGAATAATGATCAAGGATTAAAGATTAAGGATTAGGGAAGAAAAGAAGAAAAACCTAAAGAAAAAGAAGTAGTAGACATAGAAGTTGAAGAAAAAGATGTATTAGTAGTAATAGAAGAAGAAATAGTAGAAAAAAAGTAAAAGAAGGAGAATATGAAGAGGGAGAAGAAGAAGAAAATGAAAAAGTAGCAGAAGAAAAAAAAAGGAGAAGATGATGAAGAAGAAGAAGAAGAAGAGGTAGAAGAAGAGGAGAAAGAAGAAGAAGGGAAGAAGAAAATGATGAAAAACAACAAGAAGAAGAACAAAAAGAATAAGAAGAAGAAGAAGAAGACGAAGATGAAGAAGATGAAGAAGAAGAAGAAGAAGAATACAATGATGAAGAAAAAAGAACAAGAAGAAGAAGAAGAAGAGGAAGAAGAGAAGGAAAAAGAAGAAGTTGATGATGATGAAGAAGAAAAAGAAGAAGAAGAGGAAAAAGAAGAAGAAGAAGAAGAACAAGATGAAGAAGAATAAGTGGAAGAAGAAGAAGAGAAAGATGAGGAAGAAGAGAAAGATGGAGAACAAGAAGATAAGGAGGAAGAAAAAAAAGAAAAGGAAGAAGGAGATGAAGAAGTACAGGAAGAAGAAGAAGAAGAAAAAGAAGGAGAGTAAGAAGAGAAGAGGAAGTAGTGGAAGAAGAGAAAGAAGAATAATAAGAAGAAGAAGAGGAAGTAAAGGAATAACAAGATGAAGAAGATGAGGAAGAAGTAGAAAAGAAGAATAAGAAAAAGAAGAAGAAGGGGAAGAAGAAGAAGAAAAAGTGGAAGAACACAGAGAATGAAGTTGAAGAAGAAGAGGAAGAAGAAGGAGAAGAAGAAGAGGAAGAAGAAGAAGGAGAAGAAGAAGAAGAAGAAGAAGGAAGAAAAAGCAGAAGTAGAGCAAGAAGAAGAGGAGGAAGAAGAAGAAGTAGTTGAAGAAGATGAAGGGGTAGAAGAGGAACAAGAGTAGGAAGGAGAAGAAGTAGTAAAGAAGAAGAAGAAGAAGAAGAAGAAGAAGAAAAAGAAGAAGATGAAGAAGAAGATGTAGCAGAAAAAGATGAAGATGATGATCAAGAGGATGAGGAAGAAGAGGAACTGAAAGAAGAAAAGGAAGAAGAAGAATAATAATAAAAAGAAGATGAAGTAGAAGAAGAAGAAGGAGGAGAAGAAGAAGAAGAGGAGGAGGAAGAAGAAGAGGAAGATGAGGAAGAAGAGGAAGAAGATGAAGGTGAAGAACAAGAAGAAGTGGAAGAAGTTGAAGTTGAAGAGGAAGTAGAAGAGAAAGAAGAAGAAGAAGAAGAAGAAGTAAAGGAAGAAGAAGATGAAGAAGAAGAGGAATAAGTAAAAGAAGAAGTAGAAGAAGAAGAAGTTGAAGAAGAATAAGAGGAAGAAGAGGAACAAGATGAGGAAGAAGAAGTAGTGAAGAAAAATGAAGAAGAAGAAGAAAAAGAACAAGAAGAAGAAGAAGAAGAAAAAGGAAATGAAGTAGAAGATGAAGGACAAGAAGAAGAAGAAGAAGAAGAAGTACAAGAAGAAAAAGAAGTAGAAGAACAAGAAGAATAAGAAGAATTGGAAGAAGAAACAAAGGAAGAAGAAGAAGAAGAAGAAGAAGAAGATGATGATGATGAAGAAGAAGAAGAAGATGAAGTAAAAAAACAAGAAGTAGTAGAAGAAAAAGAAGAAGAAGAAGAAGAGGAAGAAGATGTAGTAGTAGAAGAAGAAGGGGAAAAAGTAGAAGAAGAAGAAGAAGAAGAAGAAGAGGAAGATGAAGAAGAAGAAAAAGTAGAAGAATGAGAAGAAGCAAAAGAAGAACAGGTAGAAGAGAAAGCAGCACAAGAAGAAGAATAAGAAAAAGAAAAAGAAGAAGAAGAAGCAGATGAAGAAGGAGAAGAAGAAGTAGAAGAAGAAGAGGGGGAAGAAGAAGATGATGATGAAGAAGAAGATGAAGAAGTGGAAGTCAAAAAAAGAGGAGGAGGAGGAAGAAAAAGAGAAGAAGAAGAAGAAGAAAAAGAATTAGAATTAGAAGAAGAAGATGTTGAAGAAGAAGAAAATGTAAAAAAAGAAGAAGAGGAAGACGAAGAAAAAGTAGAAGTGGAAGAAGAAGACAAAGAAAGAGAAGAAGAAGAAAAGGAGTGATAAGAGAAAGAATAAGAAGTGGAAGAAGAAGAACTAAAAGAAGAAGAAGACGATGAAGAAGATAAAGAAGAAAAAGCAGTAGTAATAGAATACTAAGAAGAAGAAGAAGAAGAGCATAAGGAAAAGGAAGAAGAAGAGCAAAAAGAAAAAGAACAAAAAGAAGAAAAGGAAGAAGAAGAAGAGCAAGAAGAATAACACGAAGAAGAGGAGGAGGAAGAAGAAGAAGAAGAAGAAGAAGAAGAAGAGCAAGAATAGGAAGAAGAAGAAAAAGAAGAGGAGGAAGAAGATCAAGAAGACGAAAAGGAAGATGGGGAGAAGTGGTCGAAGAGGAACAGGAAGATGAGAAGGAAGAAGATGAAGAAGAGGAAGAAGAAGAGGATGAAGAAGAAGTAGAAGAAGAAGAAGAAGAAGAGGAAAAAGAGAAATAAGAAGAGGAAGAAGAGAAAGAAGAAGAAGAAGAAGAAGAAGAAGAAGAAGAAGAGGAGGAGGAAGAAGAAGAAGAAGAAGAGGAAGAAGGGGAACAAAAGGAAGAAGAAGAAGAAGTAAAAAACAAGAAGTAGAAGAAAAGGAAGAAGAAGAAGAAGTAGAAAAAGAAGGGGAAGAAGCAAAAGAGGAAGAAAAAGAAGATGAAAAAGTAGAAGAAGGAGGAGAAGAAGAAGAACAACAAATAAAAGAAGAAGAAGAAGCAGATGAAGAAGGAGAAGAAGTAGAAGAAGAAGAAGAGGGGGAAGAAGAAGAAGATGATGATGATGATGATGAAGAAGTAGAAGTCAAAAAAGGAGGAGGAGAAGAAGAAGAAGAAGATGATGATGATGATGAAGAAGAGGAAGAAGAAGTTGATGAAGAAGAGAAGAAGGAAGAAAAAGAGAGGAAGAAGAAGAAGAAGAAGCAAAAGAATTAGAAGAAGAAAAAGAAGTAAAAGAAGATTAAGATGATGGTGATGAAGAAGAAGAAAATGTAGAAGAAGAAGAGGAAGAAGAAGATGAAGAAAAAGAAGTGGAAGAAGAAGCCAAAGAAGTAGAAGAAGAAGAATAAGAAGAAGTGGAAGACGAAGAAGAAGACGACGAAGAAGAAGATGAAGGAAAAGAAGTAGTAATAGAAGAATTGAGAGAAGAAAAAGAAGAAGAAGAAGAAAAGCAAGAAGAAAAGGGAGAAGAAGAAGGAGGACTAGAACAAGAAGAAGAAGAGGAAGAAGAATAAGAAGAAGAAGAAGGAGAAGAAGAAGATGAACAAGAAGAAGAAGAGGAAGAATAGGAAGAAGAAGAAGAAGAGGAAGAAGAAGATGAAGAATACGAAGAGGAAGATGTGGAGGAAGAAGAAGAAGAAGAGGAAGAAGAGGAGCATGAAGAAGAAGAAGAGGAAGAAGTGGAAGAAGAAAAATAAGAAGAAGAAGATGGAGAAGAGGAGGAGAAGAAGGAAGAAGAAGAAAAAGAAGAGGAAGAGGAAGAGGAAGAAGAAGACAAAGATGAAGAAGAGGAAGATGAGGAGAAGAAGAAGAAGATGAAGAAGAGGAGGAAGAAGAAGTAGAAGGAGAAGATGATGTTGAAGAAGAGGAGGAAGAAGAAGATTAGAAATAGAAAGAAGAAGAGGAAAAGAAGAAGGGGAAGGAGAGGAAGATGAAGAAAAAAGGAAGAAGAAGAAGAATAAGATGAGGAAGGGCAAGATGAAAAAGAAGGAGAAGGAGAAGAAGAAGAAGAAGAGTAGAAAAAATAGAAGAAAAAGATGATGAAGATGAAGTAGGAAAAGAAGAAGGAGAGGAGGAAGAAGAAGAAAAGAAGAAGTAGAAGTAGAAGAGGAACATGAAGAAGAAGATGAATAAGGTGAATAGGAAGATGTAGAAGTGGATTAAGAGGAAGATGAGGAAGAAGAAGTAGATGAAGAAGAAGAAAAAGAAAAAGAAGAAGAAGAAGAAAAAGAAGAATCTAAAGAAGATGATGAAGTAGGAGTAGAGGAAGAAGAAGAAGAAGACGAAGAATATGAAGAAGAAGTTGGGTTATAGATCATGGAGGGTGGGCTTAGGCATTAGGGTTTAGTTATTAGAGATTAAGTATTAGGGATTATAGATTTGAGTGAGAGAGATTAAGGATTAGTGATTAACGATTATGAATTAGGGATTAGGTTTTAGGGATTAGGGATTAGTAATTACGACTAGGGTTTAGGGAATAGAGATTAGGGATTAAGGTTTAAGGGGTTATAAATTAGGGATTAGAGAGTAAGGATTAAGAATTATGGATTAAATATTAAGGGTTTAAGAATAAGAATCAAGGATAAGAGATTTTGGGTTTTGAATGAATGATTAAGGATTTGGGATTAGAGATTAAGGATTAGGGATTCATGATAAAGGACTAAAGTATAGGAATGAGGGATTAGAGATTCAGAAACTAGGTCTAAAAGAGTAAGCTTTGAGGATTAGTGATTAACGACTATATATTAGAAATTTTCGAAGAAGAAGAAGAAGCAAAAGAAGAAAAAGTAAATGAAGTAGAAGATGAAGAAGTAGAAGAAGAAGAAGTATTAGTAGAAGTAGTAGAAGAAGAAGAACAAGAAGAAGGAGAAGGAGAAGAAGAAGAAGAAGAAGAAGAAGGTAGAAGAAGAAAACATTGGAGGAGAAGATGAAGAAGAAAGAGAAGAAAACTAGAAGAAGAGGAGGAGGAAGAAGAAGAAGAAGAACTACAACAACAATAAGAGAAGAAGTAGAAGAAGAAGAAGAAGAAGAAGAAGAAGAAGAAGAGGAAGAAGAAGAAGAAGAAAAGATGAAAAGAAGAAGAAGAAGAAGAAAAAGATAGAGGAAAAAGAGGA
Organism: Vanilla planifolia; assembly: GCA_023846275.1. Classification (NCBI taxonomy): domain Eukaryota; kingdom Viridiplantae; phylum Streptophyta; class Magnoliopsida; order Asparagales; family Orchidaceae; genus Vanilla; species Vanilla planifolia. The sequence continues at coordinate 22,479 of JAIUJO010002495.1, read as the reverse complement.
GGAGGAAGAAGAAGAAGAGGAAGAAGAAGAGGAAGAAGAAGAAGAGGAAAAAACAAAAGAAGTGGAAGAGGAAGAACAAGAAAATGAGAAGGAAGAAGAAGAAGAAAAAGAAGGAGGAGGAAGAAGAAGAAGAAGAAGAAAAGAAAAAGGAAGAAGTAGAAGAAGAAGAAGAAGAAGAAGAAGAAGAAGAAGAAGAAAAAGAAGAAGAAGAAGAAGAGGGTGATGATGATGAAAAAGAAGGAGAAGGAGAAGAGGAAGAAGAAGAAGAAAAAGGAGAAGACGACAAAGATGAAGAAGAAGAAGAAGAAGCAAAAGAAGAGAGGAGAAGAGGAGGAAGAAGAAGAAAGAGAAAGAGAAGATGTTGAAGAAACAAAAGAGTAAAGTAGAAGAAGAAGAAGGAGAAGAGAAGGAAATGGAGAAAAAGAAGAGAAGAAGAAGAAGGAGAAGAAGGAGAAGAAAAAGAAGAGGAAGAAGAAGAAGAAGAAGAAGTAAAAGAAGAAGAAGAAGAAGAAGATGATGATGATGATGATGATGATGAAGAAGTAGAAGAAGAAGGAGAAGAATTTGAAGAAGAAGAAGAACAACAAGAAGTCAAAGGAAGAGAAGAAGAAGAAGAAGAAGAAGAAGAGGAAGAAGAAAAACAAGATGATGAAGAAGTAGAAGAGGAGGAAGAAGAAGTAGAATATTTGGTGGAAGATGAGAAGTAGACAAAGATGTAGAAGAAGAGGAGGAAGAAGAAGAAGAAGGAGAAGAAGAAGAAGAAGAAGAAGAAGAAGAGAATGAAGTAGAAGAAGAGGAAGAAGAAGATGAAAGCTAAATAGCTAGAAGAAGTAGAACAAGAAGTCGATCCAGAAGAAGTAATAGTAGTAGTAGCAGTAGTAGTAGAAGAAGAAGTAGAAGAAGAAGAAGAAGAAGAAGAAGTAGGAGAAGAAGATGAAGAAGAACAAGAAGAAGAGGAAAAAGATGATTATGAATAAGAAGAAGAAAAGGAACAAGAAGTAGACAAAGAAGATGTAGAAGAAGAGGAAGAGGAAGAAGAGGAAAAGGAGCAAGAATAGAAATAAATAGTACTAGTAGAAGAAGATAAAAATAAGGAGAAGAAGAATTTGAAAAAGAAGATGAAGTAGCAGAAGAAAGAAGGAGAAGAAGAAGAATAAGATGAAGAACATGGATTATGGATTAGGGAGGGTGGACTCAAAGATTAAAGATTACTTGTTAGGGATAGGGATTAGGGAGGTAAGGATTAGGGATTGGAGATTAAGGAGAAGGGATTAAAGATTAGGGATTAGGTACTAGCAATTAAGGACTATGAATTAAAGATTAGAGTTTGTGCTTGGAGTTTAGGGATTAGAAAATAGAGATTAGGGACAAGGGATTAGAGATTAATGATTAGTAGTTATGGATTAGGGATTAAAGAATTAATAATAAGGATTAAGGATAAGTGATTCAGGTCTAAGTGTTATGGATTAGAGATTAAAGTTTAAGGATTAGAGATTCATGATAAAAGATTAAAGTGTAATGATGAGAAATTAAAGATTAAAGGATTAGGTCGTAAAGATTTAGGACGAAGGATTACAGATTCGAGATTAAGAATTAGGGAATAGGGATTAAAGACTAGGGATTAGGGATAGAGATTATGAGAGATAGGGATTAGGGATTAGGGATAAGGGAAGAAGAATGAGAAGAAGAAGAAGAAGAAGAAAAAGTAGAAGAAGAAGTTGAAGAATAAGAAGTCATAGTAGTAGTAGTAGTTGAAGAAGAAGAAGAAGAAGGACAATAAGAACCAGAAGGAGAAGAAAAAGATGAGGAGGAAGAAGTAGTAGATGAAGAAGATGCAGGAGAAGATGATGAAGAAGAAGAAGAAGACAAAGCAAAAGAAGAAGAAGAAGAAGAAGAAGAAGAAGAAAAAGAGAAGAAGAAGTACAAGAAGAAGAAGAAGAACATTATGAAGAAGAAGAAGAAAAACATGAAGAAGAAGAAGAAGATGATGATGATGAAGGAGAAGAAGAAAAAGAAGAAGAAGAAGATGATGATGATGAAGAAGAAAAAGAAGAAGAAGAGAAAGAAGAAGAAGAGGAGGAGGAAGAAAAGTAGAAGAAGATGAAAAATATAAAAAAGAGAAAGAATAAGAAAAGGAAGAAGATGAAGAAGAAGAAGAAGAAGAAGCAGAAGAAGAAGAAGAAGAGAAAGATAAGGAAGGAGAAGAGGAAGTGGAAGAAGAAGAACAAGAAGATGTGGTGGAAGAAGTAGAAGAAAAGCAAGAAGAAGAGGAAGAAGAAGAGAAGAAAGAAGAATAAGAAGTTGAAGAAGAGGAGAAGGAAGAAGAGGAAGAAGAAGAATAGGAAGAAGAAGAAGAAGAAGAAAGAGAAGGAGAGGAAGAAGAAGAATAAGGAGATGTAAAAGGAAAAGAAGAAGATGAAGATGATGAAGAAGAAAAAGAAAAAGAGGAAGAAAAGGAAGAAAGAGAAGAAGAAGAAGA
>JAIUJO010002495.1:7500-10000 GCA_023846275.1 Vanilla planifolia | reverse complement strand
GAACAATATGAAGAAGTAGAAGAAGGAGAAGAAGAAGTGGAAGAGTAAGAGCAAATAGAAGAAGAACAAGAAGAAGAAAAAGAAGCGAAGAATAAGAAGAAGAAGAAGAAAGAAGAAGAAGAATAAAGAAGAAGAAGAAGAAGAAGAAGTGGAAGAAAAAGTTTAAGAGGAAGAAGAAGAAGAAGAAAAAGACGAAGAAGAAGATGATGATGATGATGAAGATGGAGAAGAAGAAAAAGAAGTAAAAGTAGAAGTAGAAGAAGAAAAAGTAGAAGAAAAACAACAAAAACAAGAAGACGAAGTGAAAGAAGTAGAAGAAGAAGATGAAGAAGAAGGCGAAGAAGAAGTAAAAGAAGAAGAAGAAGAAGAGGAAGAAGAAAAAATGGAAAATAAAGAGGAAGAAGAAAAAAAGAAGGGGAAGAAATAAAAGAAGAAAAAAAAAGGTGAGAAAGAAAATGAAGAAGAAGAAGGAGAAGAGGAAGATGAAGAAGAGGAAGTAGAAGAAGAGAAAGAAGAGAAAGAGAGGAAGAAGGTAGGGAAGAAGGAGAAGAAGAAGTGGAAGAAGAAGAAGAGGAAGAATATGAAGTAGATGAAGAAGAAGAATGGGATGAAGAAGAAGCAAAAGAGGAAGGGGTAAAAAGGGGAAGATGAAGAAGACAAGGAAGAAGAAGAAGAAGAAGTAGAAACATAAGAATAAGAAGAAGAAAAAGAAGGAAAATATGAAGAAGAAGAAGAAGAAGAAGAAGCATAAGAAGAAGTAGAAGAAGAAGAAAGAAGAACCACAAGAAGAAGGAAAGAAGAAGATGAGGAAGGAGAAGAAGAGGAAGGAAAGAAGAAGAAGAAAAAGAGGATGAAGACGAAGAAGAAGTTGAAAAGGAAGAAGAAGAAGAAGAAGAAGAAGAAGAAGAAGAAGAATAAGAAGAAGAGGAAGAGAATGGAGAAGAAGAAGAAGAAGAAGAATAAGAACAAGAATATGAGGAGAAGAGGATGAAGTAGAAGAACATAAGTAGGAAGGGGAAGGAGAAGAGGAAGAAGAAGATGAAGTAGTAGAAGAACAAGAAGTAGTAGTAGTAATACTAAAAGAAGAACAAATAAAAGAAGATAAAGTACAAGAAGAAGAAGAAGAAAAAGATGGAGAATAAGAAGAAGTAGAAGAAGAAGAAGAAGAAGAAGAAGAAGAAGAAGAAGAAGATGATGATGAAAAGGAAGAAGACAAAGGATAAGATGAAGAAGAAAAAGAAGAAGATGAGGAAGAAGAGGTAGAAGAAGATGAAGAAGAAAGAAGAAAAGAAGAAGATGATGAACAAGAAGAGAAGAAGAAGTGGAAGAAGATGATGATGAAGAAAAAGAAGACGAAGACAAAGAAGAAGAAGAAAAAGGCGAAGAAGATGATGGTGAAGAAGAAGAAGAGGAAGAAGAAGATGAAGAGGAAGAAGAAGAAGATGAAGATGATGATGAAGAAGAAAAAGAAGAGGATGATGAAGTGGAAGAAGAAGATGAAGAAGAAGATGACAAAGAGGAAGAAGATAAAGGAAAAGAAGAAGGAGGAGAAGAAGAAGAAGAAGAAGTTGAAGAAGTGAAAGAAGAAGAAGAGGATGACGAAGAAGAAGAAGAAGTGAAAGAAGAAGAAGAAGAAGAAGAAGAAGAAGAAGAAGAAGGAGAAGAAGAAGATGATGAAGATGAAGAAGAAGAAGAGTAAGAAGAAGAAGAAGACAAAGAAGAAGTAGAACATAAAGAAGAAGATGGGGAAGAAGAGGTAAAAGAGGAAGAAGAGGAACAAGAAGAAGAAGAGAACAAGAAGAAGAAAAGGAGCAATAAGAAGAAGTGGTAGAAGAAGGAGAGGAAGGGGATGATAATGAAGAAGAAGAGGAAGAGTAATAAGAAGAAGAAGTAGAGGAGGAAGAAGAAGAGGAAAAGGGAAAAGAAAGAGAGCAAGAAGAGTAAGAGGAAAAAAGAGAAAGAAGAAGAAGAAGAATGAGAAGATGAAGAAGAAGAAGGAGAAGAAGAATAAAAAAAAGATGAGGAAGAAGAAGAAGAACAAGAAAAAAAAGATAAGGAAGAAGGAGAAGAAGAGGAAGTAGAAGAAGAAGAATAAGTGAAAGAACAAGATGAAGAAGAAATGGAAGAAGAGGTCGAAGAAGAAGTAGAAAAAGAATAATAATAATAACAATAATAATAATAATAATAATAAGAAGAAGAAGAAGGTGATGAAAAGGAAGAAGGGGAAGAAGAAGAAGAAGTAGAAGAAGATGTAGAAGAAGTAGAAGAAGAATAAGAAGAAGAAAAAGAAGAGTTAGAAGAAGAAGGTAGAGAAAAGAAAGAAGAAGAACAATGACAAAACCAACAAGGAAAATAAGAAGATGGGGAAGAAGTAGAGGAAGAAGTGGAAAGAGAAGAAGATGAAGAAGAAGAAGAGCAAGTAATAGAAGAAGAAGAAGAAGAAGATGAAGAGGAAGGAGAAGAAGAAGATGATGATGATGAAGAAGATGAAGAAGAAGTT
>JAIUJO010002495.1:0-2500 GCA_023846275.1 Vanilla planifolia | reverse complement strand
AGAAGAACGAGCAGAAGAAGAAGAGGCAAAAGAAGAATGGAAAGAAGAAGAAGAAGAAGAAGGAGAAGAAGAAGAAGGAGAAGAAGAAGAAGAAAAGGAATAGAGAAAAGAAAAAGTAGAAGATGAAGAAGAAGAAGGAGAGGAAGAAGAAGAAGGAGAAGAAAAGTCTAAAAAGAAGAAGTGGAAAAAGAAGAATTAGTGGATTAAGAAGAACAAGAAGAAGAGGAAGAATAAGAAGATGAAGAAGTTGAAGAAGTAGAAGAAGAAGAAGAAGAAGACAAAGAAGAGGTGTAAGAAGTAGTAGTATTAATTGTTGTAGTAACAGAAGAAGAAGAAGCATAAGGAGATGTGGAAGATGACAAAGAGGAAGAAGAAGGATAAAAAGAAGCGAAGGAAGAAGAATAAGAAGAAGAAGAAGAGTAAGAAGAAGAAAAAGAAAAAAGAAGGAAAATAAGAAGAAGGAGGGGAAGATGAAAAAAATGGAGGAGAAAATGAAGAAGAAGTAGAAGAAAAAGATGGGGAAGAAGAAGAGGAAGGGGAGGAATAAGAAGAAGAAGATGGGGAAGAAGTGAAAAAAGAGGAAGGGAAGAGTAAACAAAAGAAGAAGAAGAAGAAGAGGAACAAGTAAATGAAGAGGAAGAAGAAGAACAGGAAGAAGAGGAAGTTTAAGAAGAAGAAGTAGAAGAAGAAGAAGAAGGGCAAGAAGAAGAAGAAGAAGAAAAAAAGAAGAAAAAGATGAAGACGAAGAAGAAGAAGAAGAACAAGAAGAAGAAGAAGAAATAGAAGAAGAATAAGAAGAATAAGATTAAGAAGAAGAAGAAGGAGAAAGAGGAGAAGTTGCAGAAGAAGTAGAAGAAATAGAAGAGAAAGAAGAAAGAGGGGGAGGAGGGGAAGATGAAGAAGAAGAAGAAAAAGAGGAAGAGGTCAAAGAAGTGGAAGAAGAAGAAGAAGAAGAAGAAGAAGAAGAAGAAGAAATAAAAGAGGAAAAAGAAGAAGAAGGAAGAAGATGAAGAGGAAGAAGAAGAAGAAGAAGAAGAGGAAGAGGAGGAAGAAGAAGAAGAAGAAGAAAACAAGAAGAAAAAGATGAAGATGGCAAGAAGAAGAAGACGAAGAAGAAGAAGAAGGAGAAGGAGAAGAAGAAGAAGAAGAAGAAAGCAGAATGAATAAAAGTTGAAGAAGAAGAAAAAGACGAAGAGGACAAAGAAGTGGAAGAAGAAGAAGAGAAAAAATAAGCAAAAGAGTAGGTAGAAGAAGAAATAAAAGAAGTAGAAAAACAAGAAAAAGAACGAGTAGAAGAAAAAGAAAATGAAGTAAAAGAAGAAGAGAAAGAAGAGGGAGAAATAGAAGAAGAAAAAGAAGAAGAAGAAGAAGAAGAAGACGATGATGATGATGGTTATGATGATCATGATGATGAGGACAAAGAAGAGGAAGAAGAAGTAGAAGAACCAGAAGAAGAAGTGGAATAAGAAGAAGAAGAAGAAGGAGAAGAAGAAGAAGGAGAAGAAGAAGTTCAAGGAGAGGGAGAAGTGGAAGAAGAGAAGAAAAAGATCAAGATGAAGAGAAGAAGAAGAAGACAAAGAATAAGAAGAAGTAGAAGAGGAAGATGAAAAAGAAGTAGAAAAAGAAGAAGATAAAGAAGTAGAAAATGATGAATAAGAAAAAGAAGGTGAAGAAGAAGAAGAAGAAGGAGAAGTAGTAGTAGTAGTAGAAGAAGAAGAAGAAAAAGAAGTGAAATAGGAAAAAGTAGTAAAAGAAGAAGTCGAAGAAGAAGAAGAAGAAGTAGAAGAAGTGTAAGAGGTAGAAGAGGAAGAAGTTGAAAAAGAGAAGAAGGGGAAGATCAAGTAGAAGAAGAAAAAGCAGAAGAAGAAAAGGAAGAAGAAGAAGAGGAAGAAGAAGAAGAAAAAGAAGGGGAAGAAGATGAAAAGAAGTAGAACAAGAGGAAGAAGAGGAAGAAGAGGAAGAAGAAGAAGAATAATAAGAAGAATAAGAACAAGAAGAAGAATAAGAAGAAAAAGAAGAGGAAGAAGGAGAAGAGGAGGAGGAAGAAGAAGAAGAAGAAGAAGAAGAAGAAAAAAGAAGAAAAAGAAGTAGAAGAGGAGGAAGAATGTTTAAAAAATCATGAACAATAATGAAAATAAAAAAGGGAATTAAAATTCAAAATTTGTGGTCAAATTATATTTCTGTATGGATTTCTAAGAAAGAATCATTTCTTTTTTGAAAAACTATTTTCTAATAACGAATTTGCCAAAGTTATGGTTAAAACAATTTCAAAACAATTTTTGAAAGAGCTATTATTTTAGTCCAAAAGTTATGTTGTCATAGATATTGTTAGATAATTTTGTACAAAGCTACATTTTTGGTTTCAAGTTAACCAGGCTAGCTCAGGCCCTGATCATTTTGAACAAGGTTGACAAGTGATGGATTTAGTCATTGTGTTCTAAGTCAATGTGTTGCACATTAAGTCAATGAATCTATAAGATATCAGGAATTTCCAAAGTCA
>JAIUJO010002677.1:27500-36853 GCA_023846275.1 Vanilla planifolia | reverse complement strand
GAAGAACAAAAGGAAGAAGAAGAAGAAGAAGAAGAAGAAGTTGAAGAAGTAGTTGAAGAAGAAGAAGAGGAAGAAGAGCAAGAGAAGTAGTTGTAGAAGAAGAAGAAGAAGAAGAAGAAGTAGTTGAAGAAGAAGAAGAGGAAGAAGATTAAGAAGAGCAAGAGAAGTAGTTGTAGAAGAAGAAGAAGAAGAAGAAGAAGAACAAGAAGGGAGAAGTAGAAGAAGAAGAAGGAGGAGGAGGAGGAGGAGGAGAAGAAGAAGAAGAAGAAGAAGAAGAAGAAGAAGAAGAAGAATAAAAAGAAGAAGGAGAAGTAGAAAAAAAAGGAGGTGAAGAAGAAGAAGAAGAAGAAGTAGAAGAATAAGGAGTGCATGAAGTAAAAGAAGAAGAAGAAGAAGAAGAAAAAGAAAGAAAGAAAGAAAGAAGAAGAAGAAGATGGAGAAGGAGAAGGCGAAGAAGAAGAAGAAGAAGTAAAAGTTGGAGAACAATAAGACGAACAAGCAGAAGAAGAAGAAGAAGAAGAAGAAAAGGAAGAAGAAGAAGAAGAAGAGAAAGAAAATGAAGAAGAAGAAGAGTAAGAGGAAGAAGAAGAAGAAGAAGAGAAGAAGAAGATGAAGAAAAAGAAGTTGAAGAAGAAGAAGAAGAAGTGGAAGAAGAAGAAATAGAAGAAGGAGAAGAAAAAAGATGCCGAAAAACAAATTGAAGAAAAAGAAGGAGGAGAAGAAGAAGAAGAAGAAGAAGAAGAAGAAGAAGAAGAAGGGAAAGATGAAGAAGAAGAACAAGAAGAAGAAGAAGTAGAAAATTATGATGATGATGAAGAACAAGATGAGGAAGAAGAAGAAAAGGAAGAAAAATAGAAGAAAAACAAGAAGAAGAAGGAGAAGTAGAAGAAAAAGAAGGCGAAGAAGCGGAAGAAGAAGTAGAAGAAGAAGAATAAGAAGAAGAAAATGAAGAACAAGAAGAAGAAGATGATGATGAAGAAGGAAAAGAAGAAGAAGAAGAATAACAAGAAGAAGAAGAAGAAAAAGTGGAAGAAGAAGAAGAAGATGAAGGAGAAGAAGAAGAAAAAGAAGAAGAAGAAAGAAGAAGAAGAAGAAGAAGAAGGTGATGGAGAACGAAAAGAAGAAGAAGAAAAATAACATAATGAAGAAAGTGGAAGAAGGAGAAGAAGAAGAGGGAGAAGAAGAAGAAGAAGAAGATGAAGAAAAAGAAAAAGAAGAAGTAGAAGAAGAAGAAGCAAAAGAAGGAGAAGAAGAAAAAGAAGATGCAAAAGAAGAAGAAGAAGAAGAAGAAGAGGAAGGAGAAGAGGAAAAAGAAGAAGTGGAAGAAAATAGAAAAGGATGAAGAAGAAGGAGAAGAAGAAGTTGATGAAGAGAAGAATATGTAGAAGAAGATGAAGTAGGGGGAGGAGGAGGAGGAGGAGGAGGAGAAGAAGTAGATGAAACAAGTAGAAGAAGAAGATGAAGAAGAAGAATGAGAAGAAGAAGAAGAAGAAGAAGAAGAACAAGAAGAAGAAGTACTTGAAGAAGAAGATGAAGAATAACAAGAAAATGGAGAAGAAGAAGAAGAAGTTGATGAAAGAGAAGAAAAAGAAGAAGAAGAAGAAGAAGGAGAAGAAGAAAAAGAAGAAGAAGAACAGGTAAAAGAAGAAGGAGAAGAAGAAGAAGTAGAAGAAGTAGAAGTAGTAGTAGTAGAAGAAAAAGAAGAAAAAGAAGAAGAAGAAGAATAGAAGAAAGAAGAAGAAGAAGAAGAAGAAGATGATAATGACAAAAAAAAAAGAAGAAGAAGACGAAGAAGAAAACAAGAAGGAGAAGAAGAAGTATAAAGAAGAAGAAGAAGAAGAAGAAGAAGTAGAAGAAAAAGAAAGGGAATAAGAAGAAGAAGAAAATGAAGTAGAAGAAAGAAGAAGATGAAGAAGAAGAAGAAGATGGAGAACAAGAAGAAGAGGGAGTACAAGAAAGAGATGAACAAGATGAAGAATTAGTAGAAGAAGAAAAAAAGATAAAAAATTAAAAAAAAGTTGAAGAAGAAAAGGTGAAGAAGAAGAAGACGAAGAAGAAGAAGAAGAAGAAGAAGAAGAAAAAGAAGAAGTAGAAGTAGAAGTAGAAGAAGAAAAATAAGAAGATTAAGAAGAAGAGAGAAGAAAAAGAAGAACGAGAAGAAGAACAAGAAGAAGAGGAAGAAGAAGAAGAAGAAGATGATGATGATGATGATGAAGAAGAAGAATAAGAAGAAGAAGAGGGAGAAGTTGAAGTAGAAGAAGAAGAAGATGATGAAGAAGAAGATGATGAAGAAGAAGAAGAGGAAGAAGGTGAATGAGAAGAAGAAGAAGGAGAAGAAAAAGAAGAAGAAGAAGAAGAAGAAGATTAAAAATGAGAATAACAGAAAGAAGAAAGAGAAATTGTAGAAAGTAAAGAAAACAAAGAAGAAGAGAAACACGAAGTTGAAGAACTGGAAGATGAAGAAGTTGAGAAAGAGAAAGAAGAAGAAAAAGAATGATAACAAGAAGAAGATGATGGCGATGATGAAGACGAACTCGAAGAAGAAGAAGAAGAAGAAGGAAAAGAAGAAGATGATGAAGAAGAAGAAGAGGAGGAGGAAGAAGATGAAGAACATATTGAAGAGGAACAAAAAGGAGAAAAAGAATTAGAAGTAGTAGTAAAAGAAAAGAATAAGAGGAAGAAGGAGAAGAAGAAGAAGAGGAAGAAGAAAAAGAAGAAGAAAAGGAAGAAGAATAAGAACAACAACAAGAGGAAAAAGAAGGTGCACAAGAAGAAGAAGAAGGAGGTGAAGAAGAAGAAGAAGATGAAGAAGAATGAGAAGAAGTGGAAGAATAAGAAGAAGAAGAAGAAGAAGAAGAACAAGAAGAACAAGAAGAACAAGAAGAAGAAGAAAAAAAAGAAGAAGGTGAACAAGAAGAAGAAGAAGAAGATGATGATGATGAAGAAGAAGATGAAGAAGTAGATGAAGATGAAGAAGAATGAGAAGAAGAATTAGAAGAAGAAGAAGAAGAAGAAGAAGAAGTAGAAGAAGAACAACAACAAGAACAAGAAGAAGAAGTAGGTGAAACAAAAAGAAGATGATGAAGAAGAAAGAGATTGAGAAGAAGATGAATAAGAAGAAGAAGAACAAGGACAAGAAGAAGATGAAGAAGAAGAAGGAGAAGTGAAGAACAAGAACAACAAAAAAAGAAAAAGAAGCAGAAGTGGAAGTAGAAGAAGAAGAAAATGGAGAAAAAAAAGTAAAAGAAGAGGAAGAAGAAGAAGAAGAGGATGACAAAGAACTCGAAGAAAGAAGATGATGAAGAAGAAGAACAAGAGGAGAAGAAGAAGAAGAAGTAGGAGAAAAGAAAGAAGAATGGGAAGAAGAGGAGGAAGAAGAAGAAGTAGGAGAAGAAAAAGAAGAAGTAGAAGAAGAAAAATAGCAGCAATAAGAAAAAGAACAAAGATAGGAAAAAGAAGGAGAAGTAAAGTAGTAGTAATAGTAGAAGAAGAAGAAGAAGAAAAAAAAGAAGAAAAAGAAGATGGAGAAGGAAAAGAAGAAGAAGAAAAATAACAAAAAGAAGAAGAAGAAGTAGAAGAAGAAGAAGAACCAGAAGAAGATGAAGAAGAAGAAGAAGAAGAAGAAGAAGAAGATGGAGAAGGAAAAGAAGAAGAAAAAGAAGAAGAAGAAGAAGAAGAAGAAGAAGAAGAAGAAGAAGAAGAAGAATAAGAAGAAAAAGTTGAAGCAGCAGCAAAAGAAGAAGAAGAAGAGGAGGAAGAAGAAGAAGAAGAAGAAGAACAAGAAGAGGATGAAGATGTAGGAGAAGAAGAAGGAGATGAATGAGAAGAATATGTAGATGAAGATGAAGAAGGAGGAGGAGGTGGAGGAGGAGAAGAAGATGTAGAGGAAGAAGAAGAACAACAACAACAATAAAAGAAGACAAACAATAAAATGGTGAAAAATAAGAAGAAAAAGAAGATGAAGAAGAAGAAGGTGAAGAAGAAGAAGAAGGATAAGAAGGAGAAGGAGAAGAAACCGAGCTAGAAGAAGCAGAACAAGAAGATGTTGATGATGATGAAGAAGAAGAAGAAGAAAAAGAAGAAGAAGAAGAAGAAGAAGAAGAAGAAGAAGTAGAAGAAGAGGAAGAAAAATAAGAAGAAGAGGAAGAAGAGGGAGAAGAAGAAGAAGAAGTATAAGAAGAAGTTGATGTAGAAGAAGAAGATGAGGAATAAGAAGAAGAAGAAGGAGGAGAAGTAGAAGAAGAAGAAGAAGAAGAAGAAGAAGAAGAGAAAGAAGGTGAAAGATAAGAAGAAGAAGAAGAAGAAGGAGAAGGAAAAGAGGAAGAAGACGAAGAAGAAGAAGAAGAAAAAGAATAAGCATAAGAATAAGAAGAAGAAGAACAAGAAGTTGAATAAGATGAAGAAGAAGAAGAAGAAGGAGCAGAAGAAGAAAAGATGAAGAAGAAGGAGGAGGAGGAGGAGGGGAAGAAGAAGAATAAGAAGAAGGAAAAGAAGAAGAAGAAGAAGAAGAAGAAGAGGAAGAGGAAGAAGAAAAAGAAGAAGTAGTTGAAAAAAGAAGAAGAATAAGATGAAGAAGAAGAATGAGAAGAAGTCAAAGAAGAAGAATGAGAAAAAGTCATAGAAGAAGAAGAAACTAATGATGAAGTATGGTAATAAGCAGAAGAAGTTGATGATGAAGTAGAAGAAGAAGAAGAAAATAATGATGAAGAAGTATTGTAATAAGCAGAAGAAGTTGATGATGAAGTAGAAGAAGAAGAAGAAGAAGACGAAGAAGAAGAAAATAAAGAAGAAGAAGTAGGAGAAGAAGAAATAGAAGTAGTAGTAGTAGTAGTAGTTGTTGTAGAAGAAGAAGAAGAAAGTTAAGAAATAAAAGAAAGAAGAAAGAAGAAGAAGAAGAAGAAGAAGTAGAAGATGATGAAGAAGAAGAAGTAGAAGTTGAAGAAGAAGAAGAAGAAGAAGAACAAGAAAAAGAAGAAAAATAAGAATTAGAATAAGAAGTAAAAGAAGAAGAAGAAGAAGAAGAAGTAGAATAAGAAGAAGAAGAAGAAGAAGATGAAGCAGAAAGAAGAAGAAGAAGAAGAAGAAGAAGAAGAAGAAGAAGAAGAAGAAGAAGAAGAAGAAGAAGAAGAAGAAGAAGAAGTAGAAGAAGAGGAAGAAAAATAAGAAGAAGAAGAAGAAGAAGAAGAAGAAGAGGAAGAAGAAGAAGAAGAAGAATAGGAAGAAGATGATGTAGAAGAAGAAAATGAGGAATAATAATAAGAAGAAGAAGAAGGAGAAGAAGTAGTAGAAGAAGAAGAAGAAGTAGAAGAAGAAGAACAACAAAAAGAAGGTGAATGAGAAGAAGAAGAAGAAGGAGAAGGAAAAGAAGAAGAAGAAGAAGAAGAAGAAAAAGAATAAGAAAAAAAAAAGAAGAAGAACAAGAAGTTGAATAAGATGAAGAAGAAGAAGAAGAAGAAGAAGGAGCAGAAGAAGAAAAGAAGAAGAAGAAGAAGAAGGAGGAGGAGGAGGGAGAAGAAGAAGAAGAAGAAGAAGGAGAAGAAGAAGAAGAAGAAGAAGAAGAAGAAGAAAAAGAAGAAGAAGAAGAGGAAGAGGAAGAAGAAAAAGAAGAAGTAGTTGAAAGAAGAAAAAGAAGAAGATGAAGAAGAAGAATGAGAAGATGTCAAAGAAAAAGAATGAGAAGAAGTCAAAGAAGAAGAAGAAGAAGAAGAAGAAGAAGAAGCAAAAAATAAAGGAGAAGTAGAAGTAGAAGAAGAAGAAGAAGGAGAAGAAGAAGAAGTAGAAGAAGAAGTAGTAATAGTAGTAGAAGAAGAAGAAAGTTAAGAAATAGAAGAAAGAAGAAAGAAGAAGAAGAAGAAGAAGAAGAAGTAGAATGAAGAAGAAGAAGAAGTAGAAGTTGAAGAAGAAGAAGAAGAAGAAGAAGAAGAACAAGAAAAAGAAGAAAAATAAGACTTAGAATAAGAAGTAAAAGAAGAAGAAGAAGAAGAAGAAGAAGAAGTTGAATAAGAAGAAGAAGAAGAAGAAGAAGATGAAGCATAAAGAAGAAGAAGAAGAAGAAGAAGAAGAAGAAGAAGAAGGGGAACAAGAAGAAGAAGTAGTAGTAGAAGAAAAAGAAAAACAAGATGGAGTAGAAAAGAAGAAAAATATAAAAAAGAAGAAAATGGTCTAGAAGAAGAAAAATGAGGAAGAACAAGAAAAAGAAGATGAAGAAGCAGAAGAAGAAGAAAAAGAACAACATCAAGAAGAAGAAGAAGAAGAAGTAGATGAAGAAGAAGATGAAGAAGAAGAAGAAGGAGAAGTAGTTAAACAAGAAGAAGAAGATGGAGAAGAAAAAGAAGAAGATGAAGAACAACAACAATGACGGCAACAAGAAGTAGATGAAGAAAAATAAAAAGAAGGAGAAGAAGAAGTAAAAAAAAAGAAGAGAAGAAGAAGAAGAAAAAAATGAAGTCTTAGTAGAAGAAGAAGAAGGAGAAAGAGTGGAAGAAAGAAGAAGAAGAAGGAGATGAGGAAGAAGAAGAAGATGGAGAAGGAGGAGGAGAAGAAGAAGAAGTGGAAGACGAAAGAAAAGAAGTACAAGAAGAAGAAGAAGAAGAAATCGAAGAAGAAGAAGAAGAAGAAGAACATGAAGAAGAAGATGGAGAAGAAGAAGAAGAAGAAGAAAAAGAAGAAGCAGATGAGTTAGAAGAAAAAGAACAACAAGAAATAGAAGAAGAAGAGGAACAGGAAGAAGAAAAGGAAGAAAGAGAAGAGGTGGAAGAAGAAGGAGAAGAAGAACAAGATGATGAAGCTGAAGAAGAGGAAGAGGAAGAAGAAGAAGAAGAATGAATAGAAGAAGAACAAAAAGAAGAGGAACAAGAAGAAGATGAGGAAAAAAGTTGGCAAAGAAGAAGAAGGAGAAGGAGAAGGGAAAGAAGAAGAAAAAGAAGAAGAAGAAAAAGATGATGAAGATGAAGAAGATGAAGAAGTAAAAGGAGATGAAAAAAAAGGAGTAGAAGGTGAAGGAGAAGAAGAAGAAGAAGAAGTAGAAGAAGAAGTAGAAGAAGAAGAAGAATAAGAAGAAGAAGTAGAAGACGAAGAAGAAGAAGCAGAAGAAGAAAGGGAAGAAGAAGAAGAAGAAGGAGAAGTAGAAGAAAAAGAAGAAGAAGAAGAAGAAGGATAAGTAGTAGTTGTAGTAGAAGAAGAAGAAAAAGAAGAAGATGATAAAGAAGAAGAATAAGTAGAAGATGAAGAAAATTGAGAAGAAAATGAAGAAGTAGAAGAACTAGAAGATGATGAAGAAGAGAAAGAGGATGAAGAAGAGAAAGAGAAAGTGGAAGAAGAAAAAGATGATGATGATGATGATTAAGACGAAAACGAAGAAGAAGAAGAAGAAGAAGAAGAAGAAGAAGAAGAAGAAGAAGAAGAGGGGGAGGAAGAACATGAAGAAGATGATGAATAAGAAGTAGAAGGAGAAGAAGAAGTAGAAGAAGTTGTAGAAAAAGAAGAAGAAAAAGAAGAAGAAGAAGAAGAAGAAAAAGATGAAGAAGAAAAAGAAGAAGAAGAAGAAGAAGAAGAAGATGGTGATCTAGAAGAAGAAGAAGATGAAGATGAGGAAGAATAAGAAGAAGAGGTAGAAGAAGAAGAAAAAGAAGAAGAAGAAGAAGAAGAAGAAGAAGTAGAAGAAGAAGAACGAGTAGAAGATGAAGAAGAAGATGAAGCAGATGAAATAAGAAGAGATGATTTTGAAGAAAAAGAATGAGAAGTAGAAAAGGAAGAAGAAGAAGAAGAGGAAAAAGAAGAACAAGAAGAATATTAAGTTGAAGAAGAAGGAGAGGACAAAGAAGAAGTAGAAGAAGAAGAAGTAGAAGAATAAGAAGAAGAAAAAGAAGGAGAAGAGGAAGTAGAAGAAGAAGAAAATGGAGAAGAAAAGTTAGAAGAAGGGGAAGAAGACTGAGAAAACAATGAAGAAGAAGTAGAAGAAAGAAGAAGAAGAAGAAGAATAGAAGAAGAAGAAGAAGAAGAATAACAAGAAAAAGATGGAGAAGAAGAAGAAGAAGAAGAAGTAAGAGAAGAAAAAAAAGAAGTAGAAGAAGAAATAGAACAAGAAGAAAAATACAATGCCAAGAAAAGGACAAAGACAAGAAAAAGAAGTAGAAGAAGAAAAAGAATAAGAAGAAGAAAAAGAAGATGTAGAAGATGAAGAAGAACAACAAGAAGATGAAGAAGAGGAAGAAAAGAAAGAAGAAGAAGAAGAAGAAGAAGAAGTAGAAGAATACGAAGAAGGGGAAGAAGAAGAAGAAAAGAAGAAGAAGAATAAGTAAAGGAAAAAGAAGAAGTAGTAGAAGAAGTAGGAGAAGGGGAAGAAGAAGGAGAAGAAGAAGAAGAAGGGGAAGGAGAAGGATACGAGGAAGAAGAACAAAAAGAAGTAGAAGATGGAAGAAGAAGTTGAAGAAATAGAAGGAGACGAAAAAAAGAAGAAGGAGAAGTAGAAGGAAAAGAAGAAGAAGAAGAAGAAGATGAAGAAGAAGAAGAGAAAGAAGAAAAAGAATAAGAAGAAGAAGTAGGAGACAAAGAAAAAGAACAAGAAAAAGAAGAAGAAGAAAAGGACGATGAAGAAAAAGAAGAAGCATATGAGCAAGGAAGAAGATTAAGGAGAAGAAGGAGAAGGAGAAGAAAAAGTGGAAGAAGAAGATGATGATGGTGATGATGATGAAGACGAAGACGAAGAAGAAGAAGAAGAAGAAGAATAATAAGAAGAAAAAAAAGAAGTGGAGGAAGAAGATGAAGAAGATGATGAAGAAGAAGAGGAAGGAGAACAAAAATTAAAAGAAGAAGAAGAACAGGAAGAAGAAAAAGGTGAACAAGAAGAAGAAGAAGAAGATGAAGATGAAGAAGAATGAGAAGAAGAAGCAGAAGAAGAAGAAGAAGAAGAAGAAGAAGAAGAAGTAGAAGAAGAAGAGGATGAAGAAGAACAAAAAGAAGAAGAAGAAGATGATGAAACAAGAAGAAGATGTTGATGAAGAAAAATAATAAGAAGAAGACGAAGAAGAAGAAGAAGAAGAAGAAGAAGAAGAAGAGCAAGAACAAGAAGAATATGAAAAAGCAGAAGGAGGAGAAGAAAAAGAAGAAGTTGAAGAAAAAGAAGAAGAGGAAGAACAACAACAAATAGAAGAAAAAGAAACAGAAGTGGAAGTAGAAGAAGAAGAAAATGGAGAAGAAAAAGTAGAAAAAGAGGAAGAAGAAGATGAAGAAGTCGAAGAAAGAAGAAGTAGAAGAAGAAGAAGCAGAAGAAGAGGAAGAGAAGAAGAAGAAGAAGAAGAAGAAGAAGAAGTAGAAAAAAAGGAGGAGAAGAAGAAGAAGAAATAGTAACAGAA
>JAIUJO010002677.1:20000-22500 GCA_023846275.1 Vanilla planifolia | reverse complement strand
TGATCAAGAATGAAAAGACAAAAATGAAGAAGAAGAGGAAGAGGAGGAAAAGAAACAGAGGAAGAAGAAGAAGAAAAAGAGGAAGAAGGAGATGAAGATGAAGTAGTGGAAGAAGAAGAAGAAGATGAAGGATATGAATAATGGAAAGAAGAAGAAAAAGAAGAAGAAGAAGAATAAGAGGAAGAAGAAGAAGAAGAAGAAGAAAAGGAAGAAGAAGAAGGTGAGGACGACTAATAAGAAGATGAATTAAAGAAAGAAGAAGAAGAAGAAAAAGAAGAAGAAGAAGGAGAAGAAGAAGTAGAGGAAGATGGAGAAGAAGTAAAAGAAAAAGGAGAAGAAGTAGAAGAACATAAAGAAGAATAATAGTAATATTAGTAATGATAATATTAATAATAAAAGTGATAATAATAATAATAATAATAAGAAGAATCGAAAGAAGAAGAAGAAGAACAAGAAGAAGTGGAGGAGTAAGAAGAAGAAAAAGAAGAGAAAGAAGTGGAAGAAGAAGAAAAAGAAGTCAAATAACAAAGAGAGGAAGAAGAAGAAAAGAAGAAGAAGAAGATCTGGAAGAAAATGAAGAAGAAGAAGAAAAATAGAAGAAATAAAAAAAAGAGGTGTAGATGAGGAGGAAGACGAAGAAAAAGATGAAGAGGAACAAGAAAAAAAAGAAGAAGAAAGAGAAGAAAAAGAAGTAGTAGAAAAAGATTTAGAAGAAGAAAAAGAAGAAGATGAAGAGAAGGAGAAGGTAAGAAATGTAGAAGAAGAAGAAGAGGAAGGAGAAGAAGACAAAGAAGATGAAGGAGAGGAAGAAGATGAAGAAGAAGATGAAGTAGAAGAAGTTGAAGATGAAGAACAAAAACAAGGGGAAGAAGATGAAATAGAAGATAAAGAAGAAGGAGAAGAAGAAGAAGATGATGAAGAAGAAATACAAGATGAAGATGAAGAACAAGATGAAGAAGAAGTAGAAGAAGAAGAGGAAGAAGTACAACAAAAAGTAGTAGAAGAAGAAGAAAATAAGAAGAGGAAGAAGAAGAACAAGATGATGATGATGAAAAGGAAGAAGAAGAAGAAGATGATGACGATGAATGACAAGAAGAAGAAAAGGAAGAAGAAGAAGAAGAAGAAGAAGAAGAAGAAGAAGAACAAGCATAAGAAGATGAAGATAAAGAAGAAGAAGGAGAAGAAGATGAAGAAGAAGTAGAAGAAGAAGAAGAGGAAGAAGAAGAAGAAGAAGAATAAGAAGGAGGAGGAGAAGAAGAAGAAATAGAAAAAGAGGAAGAAGTTAAGAAAAAAGATGAAGAAGAAGAAGAAGAAGAATATGATGATGAAGAAAGAGAAGAAGTGGATGAGGGAGTAGAAAAAGAAGAACAAGAAGATAATGTAGAAGAAGATGAAGAAGAAGAAGATGAAGAAAATGTAGAAGAAGAAGAACAAGAAGAACAAGATGAAGAGGAAGAACAAGAAGGAGAAGAGGAAGGAGAGGAAGAAGTAGATGAAGAAGAAGTAAAATAAGAAGAAGGAGAAGAAGAAGAAGAAGAAAAAGAAGTAGTTGAAGTAGTAGAAGAAGAAAAAGAAGGAGAAGAAGCATAGAAATAAGAAGAAGACGAAGAAGAAGAGGAAGAAGAAGAAGTAGAAATAAAAGAAGAAGAAGAAGAAGAAGAAGAATTGGAAGAGGAAAAAGAAGGAAAAAAGGAACAAAAAGAAGAAAAAGAGGTGCAAGATGATGAAGAAGAAGAAGTGGAAGAAGTAGAAGAAACATAAGAAGAAGAGACAGAGAAAAGAGAATAAGAAGAGGAAGATGAAGAAGTAAAAGAAGAAGAGGAAGAAGAAAAAGTAGTCGATGAAAAAGTAGATGTAGAAGAAGAAGAAAAAAAGAAGAATAAGAAAAACAACAAGAAGAAGATGTAGAGGAAGAAGAAGAGGAAGAAGAAGAGGAGGAGGAAGAAGAAGAAGAAGAAAAAGAAGAGGAAGAAAAAACTAAAGAAGAACAAGAAGAGGAAGAAGAAGTGGAAGAAGAAAAAAAGAAAAAGAAAACGAAGAAAAAGAAGAAGAATAAATAAAAGAAGAAGAAGAAGAAGAAGAATGTGAAAAAGATGACAAAAAAAAAGTAGTAGAAGAAGATGAAGATGATGAAGAAGAAGTAAAAGAAGAAGAAGTTGAAGAAGAAGTCGAAGAAGACGATAATGAAGAAGAAGACCAAGACGATGAAGAAGAAGAAGAAGAAGGTGAAGAAGATGAAGAAGATTTAGATGAAGAAGTAGTAGAAGAAGAAGAGAAGAAGAAAAAGAAGAAGAAGAAGATGAAGAGGAAGTAGTAGTAGTAGAAGAAGAAGAAGAACAACAACAACAACAACACCAAGAAGGAGAAGAAGAAGAAGAAAGCAGTGAGAAGAAGAAGAAGAAGAAGTTTATAATGATGACGAAAAAGAGCAAGAAGAAGAAGAATTAGAAGACAAAGAAGAAGAAGAAGAAGAAGAAGAAGAAGAAGAATAAGAAGAGGA
>JAIUJO010001793.1:35000-36854 GCA_023846275.1 Vanilla planifolia | reverse complement strand
AGAAGAAGAAGAAGAAGAAGAAGAGGAAGAAGAAGAATAAGAAGAAGAAGAAGAGGATGAAGAAGAAGATGAAGAAGAAGAAGAAGAAGAAGAAGAAGAAGAAGAAAAAGAACTAGAAGAAGTACAAAAAGTAGAAGGAGAAGAATATGATGAAGATGAAGAGTAAGAGTAAGAAGAAGAAGAAGAAGATGAAGAAGAAGAAGAAGAAGTTGAAGAAGAAAAAAAAGAAGAAGATGAAGAAGAAGAACAAGGTGGAGAAGAAGATTTAGAAGAAGAAGAAGAAGAAGAAGAAGAAGAAAAGAAGAAGGAGAAGAACAAGAAGAAGAATAAGAAGAAGAAGAAGAAGAAGAAGAAAAGATGAAGGAGAAGAACAAGAAGAAGAATAAGAAGAAGAAGAAGAAGAAGAAGAAGAAGTACAATAAGAAGAAGAAGAAGTAGAATTAGAAGAAGTTTGATTAGAACAAGAAGAAGATGAAGAGGAAGATGAAGTAGTAGAAGAAGAAGAAGAGGAAGAAGAAGAAGAAGAAGAGGATGAAGAAAAGGAGGAAAAAGAAGAAGAAGATGAAGATGAAGTAGACATGACTATGAAAAATTATAATAATAAGAAGATGAAGAAGATAAGGAAGAGGAAAAAGATGAAGAAGGAGAAGGAGAAGAAGAAGAAGAAGACAAAGAAGTAGTAGTAGAAGAAGAAGAAATAAAAGAAGAAGAAGAAGTTAAAGAATAGGAAGAAGAAGAAGTAGAAGAAGAAGAAAGAAGTACAAGAAGTAGAAGTTGAAGAAGATGAAGAAGAATAAGTAGAAGAAGAAAAAGAGGAAGAAGAAGATCAAGAAGAAGAAGAAGGAGCAGAAGAAGAAGAAGGAGATTAAGAAGTAGAAGAAGAAGAAAAAGAAGAAGAAGAAGAAAAAGAAGAAGAAGAAGATGAAGAAGAAGTGGTAGAGGAAGAGGAGGAGGAAGAAGAAGAAGTAGGGAAAGAAGAAGAAGTGGAAGAATATGAAGAAGAAACCACCTTGTCAAGCCGCCACCTAAAACAGTACCATTAGATCACAAAATTATCATTAGAGTCACGAGATGCAACATCTAAGTGAGGATAAAGAACCAAACCCAAGGTGGGGACCCAACAGTAAGACAAACACCAACTCCAAAATCCAAAGTATATATGTAAAGACATGTTTTTAAACATTTTAATCACACCAAAACGTTCCCTCTCTCTCACACATCTCTTGAAAATGGCTCTTCTGTTGCAGCACCATTCCCATCTCTCGGTGTAGTGGTTTCATGACCTTTGATGTAAGCACTAAATAAGATTTTACACATCTCAGTAGATAAATAACAACAACTAACCAAGCATAAAAAAGAGATATCAAAGTACTATAAGCATTGAAGTACAATCATGTATATAAAGATGAAATCATACCAGATGTCATATATATAAGGTAATGCCAAATGAAAACATAAAGAAATGCCAGTTGCTTATATAGTGTGTTATTATCAGGCTCAATTTCCTTTGTCACATTATCCTCTAGATCCAATCATCATCATGACCTCCAGTCGACATCCAACCAAGCACGTAACATTAGGCAAATATATGATCCTAAGATCGATACCCTGCGATCCAACACGCTGAGCCTAGTGTAAATCATCATGGAGTCATAGCACATAACACTAAACAGATATCTGATCCGAAGATCTATACCCTACGATCTCATACGCTGAGCCTAGTGGTGAGGATAATGTTCTCTCGGAATCTATTTTTTACTACCATTTCCAATCATAATTCCAAACAATTATGCCATATCAAAAGACCTTTCATATTGTTTCTTTCTTTTGATTTTATTATCATACCATGTTATT
>JAIUJO010001793.1:25000-27500 GCA_023846275.1 Vanilla planifolia | reverse complement strand
GTAGAAGAAGAAGAACAAGAAGAACTCGAAGAAGAAGAAAAAAGATAAGAAAAAGGGGAAGAATAAGATGAATATGAAGAATAAGAAGAAGATGAAGAATAAAAAGAAGAAGAAGAACAAGAAGAAGAACATGAAGAAGATGAAGATGAAGAAGAAGAAGCAAAAGAAGAAGAAGAAGAAGATGAAGAAGAAGAAGCAAAAAACAACAAGAAGAGGAGGAGGAAGAAGAAGAAGAAGAAGAAGAAAAGTAAAGAAAAAGAAGGAGAGGAAGAAGAACAAGTAGAAGAAGGAGAAGGACGAGAAGAAGAAGAAGAAGAAGAAGAAGAAGAAAGGGAAAAAGTAAAAGAGGAGTAATGAGAAGAAGAAGGAAAAGAAGAAAAAGAAGTTGAAGGAGAAGAAGAAGAGAAGAAGAATAGGTAGTAGGGGAAGATGAAGACGAAGATGAGGAAGAAGAAGAAGTTAAAGAAGAAGAAGAATAATAATATGAAGTAGTAGTAGTAGAAGAAGAAGAAGTAGGAAAATTATAAGAACTTGAAAAAAAGAAGAAACAGAGAAGGAAGAAGAAGAAGAAGAAGAAAAGAAGAAGAAGAAGAAGAAGAAGAGGAAGAAGAAGATGATGATTATGAAGAAGAACATGAAGAAAATGAGAAGAAGCACACGATGATGAAGAAGAAGAAGAAGAAGAAAAAGAAGAAGTAAAGGAAGAAGAAGAGGAAGAAGAAAAAGGAGGAGAAGAAGAAGAAGAACAAGAACAAGAAGAAGAAGAAGAAGAAGAAGAAGAACAAGTAGAAGAACAAAAAGAAAAAAAGAAGAAGAAGAAGAAGAATAAGAATAATTAGAAGAAGAAGAAGAAGAAGAAGAAGAAGAAGGCAAAGAAGAACAAGAAGTTGAAGAATAATAATTGGAAAATCAAGAAGAAGAAGAAGGAGAAGAAGAATAAGAAGAAGAAGAAGAAGAAGAAGAAGAAGAAGAAGAAGACGAAGAAGAAGAGGAAGAAGAAGAAGAAGAAGAAGAAGAAAAGGAGGATGAGGAACAAGAAGAGGAGCAAGAAGAAATAGAAGAAGAGGGGGAGGAGGAGGAGGAGGAAGAAGAAGAAGAAGTAGTAGTAGTAGTAGAAGACAAAGAAGAAGATGAAGAAGAAGAAAAAGAAGAAGAAGAAGTATATGTAGAAGAAGAAGAAGAAGTATATGTAGAAGAAGAAGAAGAAGAAGAAGAAGAAGAAGACGAACAAGTGGAAGATGAGGAACAAGAAGAAGAAGAAAAGGAGGTGAAAGAAGAAGAAGAAGAACATGAAGAATACGAAGAAGAAGAGGAAGAAGAGGAAGAAGAGGAAGAAGAAGAAAAAAGAAGAGAAGGAAGAAGAAGAAGAAGAAGAGGATGGTGATGATGATGTTAATGAAAAAGAAGAAGAAGAGGAATAACCAAAAGAAGAAGAAGATGCAGAAAAAAGAAGAAGAAGAAGAAGAAGAAGAAGATGATGATGATGATGATGAAGAAGGAGGAGGAGGGCAAGAAGAAGAAGAAGAAGAACAGGAAGTACAAGATGATGACAATAAGAAGAAGAATATAAAGTAAGAGAAGAAGTAAAAGGAGAAGAAGGAGGAGAAGAAGAGGAAGGAGAAGGAGGAGGAGAAGAATGAAAATTAGAGAAAGAAGATGTAGAAGAAGTAGTAGAAAGGGAAGAAGAGGAGGAGGACGAAGAAAAAAAGAATAAGAAGAAGAAGAAGATGGCTAAAAAGAAGAAGAAGTAGAAGAAGAAGAGGAAGAAGAATAAGAAGAAGAAGAAGCAAAAGGAATAGAAGAAACAGAAGAAGAAGAAGCGCAAGAAGGAGATGGAGACGAAGAAGAAGAAGAGGAGGAAAAAGAAGAACAAGAAGAAAAAGAAGAATGAGAGGAAGAGGAAGATGAACTAGAAGAGGAAGAATAAGAATAAGAATAATAAGAAGAAGAGGAGGAGGACGACGAAGGAGTAGAAGAGGAGCAAGAAGAAGAAGAAGAAGAAGCAGAAGAAGAGGAAGAAGAGGAAGAAAAACAAGAAGAAGAGGAGGAAGAAGAAGAAGAAGAAGAAGAGAAAGAAGAAGAAGAGCATGAAAAAGATGAAAAAGAAGAAGATGATGAAGAAGAAGAAGTGGAAGAAGAAGAAGAAGAAGAAGAAGAAGAAAAAGAAGAAGAACAAAAAGAAGAAGAAAAAGAAGAAGATGAAGAAGAAGTAGGAAAAGAAAAATTAGGTGAAGAAGAAGAAGGAGAAGAAGAAGAAGTAGAAGAAGAAGAAGAAGAAGAAGAAGAAGAAGAGGAAGTAGGAGAGGTAGAAGCAAAGAAAAAATAAGAAGAAAAAGATGTTGAAGAAGAAGAGGAAGAAAAAGAAGAAGAGCAAGAAGAAGTAGAAGAAGAAGTCAAAGAAGAGGAAGAAGAAAAAGAGGGAAGATGACGAAGACGAAGAAGAAGAAGAGATGAATAAGGAGAAAGAGAAGCCAAAGAATAAGAAGAAGAGGAAATAAAA
>JAIUJO010001793.1:17500-20000 GCA_023846275.1 Vanilla planifolia | reverse complement strand
GAAGAAGAAGAAGAAGGAGGAGGAGGAGGAGGAAGAGAAGAAGGAGAAGAAGAAGAAGAGGAAGAAGGGGAAGAACAACTGGAAGAAGAGGAGGATGAGGAAGAAATAGAAGAAGAAGAGGAAGAATAAGAAGAAATTGAAGAAGAAGATGAAGAAGTAGAAGAAGATGGAGAAGAAAAGGAAGAAAAAGAAGTTGAAGAAGAAGAAGATGATGATGATGAAGAAGAAGAGGAGGAGGAGGAAGAAGAAGAAGAAGAAGAAGAACAAGAAGACGACGACGAAGAAGAAGAAGAATAAGAAGAAGAAGAAGAAGAAGAAGAAGAAGAAGAAGAAGAAGTAGAAGAAGAAGAAGAAGAAGAAGATGAAGAAGAAGAAGAAGAAGAAGCAGAAGGAATGAATTAGAAGAAGAGGAAGAAGAAGAAGAAGAAGAAGAAGAAGAAGTAGAAGAGGAAGAAGAAGAAGAAGAAGAACGAAAAGAAGAAGAATAGGAATATGAAGAAGAAGAACAAGATGAAAAAAAAAATGAGGAATAAAAAAATAAATAGAAGAAGAAGAAGAAGAAGAGGTAGGAGGAGGAGGGGAATAGGAAAAAGAAGAAGAAGAAGAAGAAGAAACAGAAAAAGTCAAAGGAGAAGAAGGAAAAGGAAAGGAAAAGAAGAAGAAGAAGAAGGAAGAAGAAAAAGAAGAAAAAAAGAAGAAGATGAAGAAAAAGCAGAAGAAGTAGAAGATGTAGATGATGATGAAGAAGAAGAGGAAGAAGAAGATGAAGAACACGGAGAAGATGATGAAGAAGAAGAATAATAATAATAATAATAAAAAGAATAAGAACAAGACGAGGTAGAAGAAGAAGAAGAAGGAGAAGAAGAAGAGGAAGAAGAAAAAGAAGAAGAAGAAGAAAGGGAAGGGGAAGAAGAATAAAAAGAAGAAGGGGAAGAAGAAGAACATGAAGTAGTTGTAATAGTAGTAGTAGTAGTAGTAGTAGTAGTAGTAGTAGTAATAGTAGTAGTAGTAGTAGAAGAAGAAGAAGAAGAAGAAGAAGAAAAAGAAGTTGAAGAAGAAGAAGAAGAAGATGTGTAGTAGAAGGAGAAGAAGAAGGAGAAGAAGAAGAAGAAGTAGAAGAAGAAGATGATGAAGAAGAAGAAGAAGAAGAAGAGGAAGAAGAAGCGAAAGAAGAAGGACAGGAAGAAGAAGTGGAAGAAGAAGAAGCTTAAGAATGAGAACAAGAAGAAGAAGAAGAGGGAGAAGAAGAAGAAGAAGAAGAAGAACTACATGATGAAGGAGAAGAAGAAGGAGGAGAAGAAGAAGAAGAAGAAGAAGAAGAAGAAAAAGAAGAAGAAGAACAAGTGGAAGGAGAAGAAGAAGAAGAAGAGGTGGAGGAGGAAGAAGAAGAAGAAGAAGATGATGATGATAAAAAAGAAAAAGAAGAGGAAGAAGATGTTGGAGATTTAGTTGGAGAAGAAGAGGAAGAGGAAGAAGAAGAAGAAGAAGAAGAGGAAGAAGAAGAAGAAGAAGAAGAAGAGGGAAGGAGAAGAAGGAAAAGAAGAGGATCAAGAAAAGGAAGAAGTGCAAGAAGAAGAAGTAGAAGAAGAAGAGGAAGAAGAAGAAGAAGAAGAAGAAGAAGAAGAAGAAGAATTAGAAGAAGTAGTGGAAGAATAAGATGAAGGAAGAGTGGACAAAGAAGAAGAAGAAGAAGAATGGAAAGGCAAAGAAAAGGAAGAAGTGGAAGATGAAGAAGAAGAAGAAGAAGAAGAGAAAGGAAAAGAAAAGGAAGAAGAAGAAGTAGAAGAACAAGAAAAAGAAGAAGAAGAATAAGTAGAAGTAGAAAAAGTAGAAGAAGAAAAAGAAAAATTAGGAGAAGAAGGAGAAGAAGTAGAAGAAAAAGAAGAAGGAGAAGGAGGCGAAGAAGAAGTGGGTGAAGAAGAAGAAGAAGAAGAAGAAGAAGATGAAGAAAAAGTAGTAGTAGAAGAAGAAGAGGACGAGGAAGAAGAAGAAACAAGAGAGGAAAAACTAGAAGAAGAAGAAGAAGAAGAAGAAGAGGAAGAAGAACAAGAAGAAGAGTAGAGGAAGAAGAACAATAAAAGGAAGAGGAAGAAGAAGGAGAAGAAGAGTAAGAAGAAGATGAGAAAGAAGAAGATGAAGAAGAAGATGCGAAAGAAGAACAAGAAGAACAAGAAAGAACAAGAAGAGGGAGAAGAAGAGGAAGGAGAAAAAGAAGATAAAGAATAAGAAGAAGAAGAGGAGGAAGAAGAAGAAGAAGAGGAAGAAGAAGAAGAAGAAGAATAAGAAGAAAAAGAAAAATGAGGAGAAGAATAACAAGAAGGCGAAGAAGAAGAAGAAAAAGAAGAAGAATAATGATAAGTGGAAGAAAAAGAAGAAGAAGAAAGAGACGAAGAAGAAGAAGAGTAAGAAGATGGGGATGAAGAACAAGAAGGAGGAGAAAAAGAAGAAGAAGAAGAAAAAGAAAAAGAAGAATTAGAAGTGGTAGAAGAAGAAAGAGAAG
>JAIUJO010001793.1:0-10000 GCA_023846275.1 Vanilla planifolia | reverse complement strand
AAGAAGAAGAAGAAGAAGAGGAATAATAATAATAATAATAGAAAGAATAAGAAGAAAAAGAATAAAAAGAAAAGGAGGAGAAGAAAGAAGAATAATAAGAAGAAGAAGTTGAAGAAGATGAAGAAAAGGAAGAGAAAGAAGAAGAAGAAGAAGAAAAAAGAAGTGGAATATTAGGAAGAAGAAGAAGAAAAAGAGGAGCAGGAATAAGAAAAAGAAGAAGAAAAAGTAGAAGAAGTAGAAGAAGAAGAAAAAGAAGAAGATGAGAAGAAAAAGAAGAAGAAGAAGAGGATAAAGAAGACGTAGAAGTAGAAGAAAAGAAGTTGTAAAAGAAGAATAAGAATAAGAATCAGAAGAAGAGAAAGAAGATGAAGAAGAATAATAACAAGAAGAGGTAGAAGAAGTAAAAGAAGAAGAAAAAGAAGAAGGGAAAGAAGAAGGAGAAGAAGAAGAAAAAAAAAGAAAAAGAAGAGGTGGAAGAAGAAGAAGAAGAAGAAGAAGAACAAATAAAAAGAGATTAAGAAGAAGAATTAGAAGGAGAAGGAGAAGGAGAAGAAGAAGAAGAAGAAGAAGAAGAATAAGAAGAAAGAGAGGAAGTAGAAGAGGAAGAAGAAGAAGAAGAGGAGGAGGAAGAAGAAGAAGAAGAAGGAGAGGACGAAGTAGAAGAAGAAAAAGAGGAAGAAAAAGAAGAAGAAGAAGAAGAAGAAGAAGAAGAAGAAGAAGTAGAAGAGGAATAAGAAGAAGACGGAGAAGAAGAAGAAAAAGAAGAAGAAAAAGCAGAAGTAGTAGAAGAAAAAGAAAAAGAAGTAGAAGAAGAAAACGATGAAGCAACAGAAGAAGTGGAAAAAGAAGTAGAAGAATAATAAGAATAAGAAGAAGACGAAGGAAAAGAAGAAGAAGAAGAAGAAGAAGAAGTAGAAGAAGAAGAAGAAGATGAAGAAGAAGAAGAAGAGGAAGAAGAAATAGAAGGCAAAGCAGAAGAAGATGACGAAGAAGAAGATGAAGAAGAAGAAGAAGGAGAAGAAGAAGAAGATAAAGAAGAAGAGGAAGAAGAAGGAGAAGAAGCAAAACAAGAAGAAGAAGGAGATGAAGTAGAAAAAGAAGAAGAAGAAGAAGAAGAAGAAGAAGGAGAAGAAGGAGAAAAATAATGAGGAGTAGAACATGGTAAGGAAGAAGAAGAAGATGAAGAAGAAGAAGGAGGAGGAGAAGAAGAAGAAGAATAAGAAGAAAAAGAAGATGAAGGAGAAGAAGTAGAAGAAGAACTATAAGCAGAAGAAGACAAAAAATAAGAAGATAAAGAAGAAAAGGAAAACCACAAAGAGAAGAAGAAGAAGAAGTAGAAGAAGAAGGGAAAAGAAGAAGTCGAAGAGGAGGAAGAAGAAGAAGATGAAGACGAAGAAGAAGAAGAAGAAAAAGATGAAGGAGAAGCAATAGAAGAAGAAGGCGATGAAGATGAAGAAGAAGAAGATGACGATGACGAAGAAGAAATGCAAGAAGAAGAAGAAGAAGAAGAAAGAGAAGAAGAAGAAGAAGAAGAAGAAGAAGAAGAAGTTGAAGAAGGAGAATAGCAACAAAAAGAAGTAGGAGCAGTAGAAGAAGGAGAAGAAGAAGAAGGCGAAGAAGACGAACAGAAAGAAGCAAACACGAAGAAGAAGAAGCAAAAGAAGAAGAAGAAGAGGAAGAAGAAGAAGAAGAAGAAAAAAGGAGAAGAAGAAGAAGAGGAAGAAGATGATGATGATGGTGAAGAGGAAGAAAAAGGCAAAGAAAAGGAAGTAGAAGTCAAAGAAGAAGAACAACTAGAAGGCGAAGTAGAAGATGTAAAAGAAGAAGAAGATGAACAAAAAGGAAAAAAGAAGAATAAGAAGAGGAGGAAGAAGAAGAAGAAGAAGAAGGAGAAGGAGAAGAAGAAGAAGGTGCATACGAAGAAAAAGGAGAAGAAGAATAAGTGGAAGAAGAAGAAGAAGAGTAAGAGCAATATGAAGAGGAAGAAGAAGAACAAGAAGAGAAAGAAAAAGAAGAAAAAGAAAAAGAAAAAGTAGAGAAAAAAGAGGAGAAGAAGAAAAAGAAGCAAAAGAAGAAGAAGAAGAAGAAGAAGAAGAACAAGAAGAAGAAGAAGTACAAGAAGTGTAGAAGAAGAAGAAGAAGAGGAAGTAGAAGAAGAAGAAGAAAAAGAAGAAAATGAAAAAGAAGAAAAAGAAGTAGAAGAAAAGCAGAAGAAAAAGACAGAAGAAAAAGAAGAAGAAGAAGAAGAAGAAGAAGATGATGGAGAAGGAAAAGAAGAAGAAGATGACAAAGAAGAAGAAGAGGAGGTAGAAGAACATGAACAATTCGAAGATGAAAAAGAGGAAGAAGAAGAAGAGAAATAAGAAGAAGAAGAATAAGAAGAAGATAATAAAGAAGAAGAAGAAGAAGAGGAGGAAGAAGAAGGTGAGGAGGAAGAAGTTGAAGAGGAAGAAGAGGAAGAAGAAGAAGAAGAACAAGGACATAAAAAAATAAAAAGAAGGAAAAGAAGAAGTAGAAGAAGAAGAAGAAGAAGAAGAAGAAGAATAAGACGAAGAAGAAGAAAATGAAGAAGAAGAAGAAGACGAGGAAGAAGTATAAGTAGAAGAAGAATAAGCAGAAGAAGAAAGAGAAAACCAAAAGATGGAGATGAGAAGAAGAAGAAGAAGAAGATTTAGAAGAAGAAGAAGAAGAAGGAAAGGATGAAGAAGAAGAAGAACAAGAAGAGAAAATGAAGAAGAAGAATAAGAAGAAGAAGTAGAGGGAGAAGAAGAATAAGTAGAAGAAGACAAAAAAGAAGAAGAGGAAGAAGATGATGAAGGAGAAGAAGACGATGAAGAAGAAGATGAAGAAGAGGAAGAAGATGAAGAAGATGTCGGACAAGAAGAAGAAGATAAAGAAGTGAAGAAGAATAAGAAGTCGAAGAAGAAGAAGATGAAGAAAAAGAAGAAGATGATGAAGGAGTAATAGAAGAACAAGAAGAAGAAGATAAAGAAGAATATGAAGAAGAAGAAGAAGAAGTAGAAGAAGTAGAAAACAGAGAAAAAGAAGAAGTAGAAGAGGAAGAAGAAGAAGAAGAAGAAGAAGAGGATGAAGAAGAAGAAGAAGAAGGAGAAGAAGGAGGAGTAGAAGAAGAAGATGAAGAAGAAGATGAAGAAGAAGCAGAAGTCAAAGAAGAAGAAGAAGAAGAAGTAGTAGTAGAAGAAGAAGCAAAGAAGAAGAAGAAGAAGAGAAAAAGAAGAAGAAGAAGAAGAAGAAGAAGAAGATGTAGAAGAAGAAGAAGAAGATGATGAATAAGAAAAGAAAAAAGAGAACAAGAAGAAGAAGGAAAAGAAGAAGGAGAAGAAGAAGTCGAAGAAGTAGAAGACAAAGAAGAAGAAGTAGAAGAAGAAGATGACGAAAAAGTTGAAGATGAAGAAGAAGAAGAGGATGAAGAAGAAGAACAATAAGAAGAAGTAGAAGGTGAGAAGAAGAAGAAGAAGAAGAAGAGGAAAAAAAGATGATGATGATGAAGAAGTAGAAGAAAAAAACAAAGAAGAAGAAGAAGAAATGGAGGAAGAAGAAGAAGAAGAATGAGAAGAAGAAAAAAGAGAAGTAGAAGAAAGAGAAGAAGAAGAAGATGATGATGATGAACAGAAAATAATCAAAGAATAACTCGAACAAGGAAAAGGAGAAGAAGAAGAAGAAGAAGACGAAGAAGAAGAAGAAGAAGAAGAAGAAGAGGAAGGTGTAGAAGAAGGAGAAGAAGAAGATGATGATAATGATGAAGAAGAAGAAGACGAAGAAGAAGTAGAAGAATAATGTGAAGAAGAAGATGAAGGAGAAGAAGAAGAAGAAGAAGAAGAAGAAAAAGAGAAGTAGAGAGGAAGAAGAGGATGACAAAAGAACAAGTAAAAGAAGTAGACGATAAAGAAGAAGAAGATGAAGAAGAGGAAGAGTAAGTAGAAGGAAAAGAAGAAGATTAACTTGAAGAAGAAGAAGAAGATTAACTAGAAGAAGAAGAAGAAGAAGATAGAGGAGAACAACAAGAAGAAGAATAAGAAAATAAAAAAGAAGAAGATGGAGGAGTAGGTGAAGAGGAAGAAGAAGAAGAAAATGACAAGAAAAAGATGAAGTAGAAGAAGCAGAAGAAGAAGAAGGTGAAGGAGCAAAAGCAAAAGAAGAAGAAGAAGAAGACTAAGAAGAAGAAGAAGAGGAAGAAAAAGAAGGAGACAAGGAAGAAGAGAAAGAAGAAGAAAAAGTAGTGGAAGAAGAAGAAGAGGATAAAGAAGAAGAAGACAAGGAAGAAGAAGATGAAGATGAAGAAGAAAAAGAACAAGATGAAGAAGGAGAAGATGACGACGAAGGTGAAGAAAAAGAAGGAGAAGAAGAAGAAGTCAAAGAAGAAGAATTACAATTAGGAAATGACGAAGAGGATGAGGAAGAAGAAGAAGAAGAAGAAAAAATGAAGCAGTAGAAGAGGTAGAAAAAGAAGTAGAATAATAATAATAATAATAATAATAATAATAAGAAGTAGTAGTAGTAGAAGAAGAAGAAGAGAAAGAAGAACTAGAAGGCAAAGAAGAAGACGAAGAAGAAGATGAAGAAGAAGAAGAAGAAGAAGGAGAAGAAGAAGATGAAAAAGAAGAGGAAGAAGAAGACTATGAAGAAGAAGAATAAATACAAAAAGAAGAAAAAAGCAAAAAGAGAGAAGCAAAAGAAGAAGAAGAAGGAGAAGAAGTAGAAGAAGAAGATGAAGAAAAACCAGGAGAAGTAGAACATGGTAAGGAAGAAGAAGAAGAAGAAGGAGGAGGAGAAGAAGAAGGTGAAGAAGAAAAAGAAGGAGGACAGGAAGAAGAGAAAGAAGATGATGATGAAAAAGAAGAAAAAGAGAAGAACACGAAGAAGATGAATTTGTAGAAGAAGAAGAGGAAGAAGAATACGAAGAAGAAGATGCAGAAAATGAAGAAGATGAAGAAGAAGAAAAAGAGGAGGAAGAAGGAGACGAAGAAGAAGAAAATGTTGAAGAAGTGTAAAATTTCTTTGAAAAAGTCAACGGAACGTAGAGATTAAGAAGATGAAGAAAAAGGAGAAAGAAAAGAAGAAGAAGAAAAAGAAGGGTAAGAAGATGAAGAAGTAAAGAAGAAGAAGAAGTAGAAGGTGAAGAAAAAGGCGAAGAAGAAGGGGGAAAGAGAAGAATAACAAGAAGAAGAAGAAGAAAAAGAATAAGAAGAAGAAGAGAAAGAGGAGGAATAAGAAGAAGAAGAATAAGAGGAGGAGAGGAGAAGAAGAAGAAGAAGAAGAAGAAGAAGAAGACGAAAATGATAAAGAAGAAGGAGAAGAAGAAGAAGAAGAAGAAGTAGAAGAACAACAACAATAACAAGAAGATCAAGGAGAAGAAGGAGAAGAAGAAGAAGAGGATGAAGAAGATGATGAAGTAGCAGTAGTAGAAGAAGAAGAAGAGAATGAAGAAGATGATGAAGTAGTAGTAGAAGAAGAAGAAGAAGGAAATGATGATGAAGAAAAAGAAGAAAAAGAAGAAGTTGAGGAAGGAAAAGAAGAAGAACAAGAAGAAGAAGAAGAAGGAGAAGAAGGTGCATAAGAAGAAGAAGAAGAAGAAGAAGAAAAAGAAAAAGATGTAGACAAAGAAGAAGAATAAAAGGAAGAAGAAGAAGATGAAGAAGTAGATGAAGAAGGAGAATAACTAAAGAAGAATAAATATAAGAAGAAGCAGAAGAGGAGTTGAAGAAGAAGAAGAAGAAGAAGACGAAGACGAAGAAGGAGATGGAGAAGAAGAAGAAGAAGTAGAAGATGCAGATGAAGAAGTAGAAGAAGAAAAATAAAAGTGGAAGAATAAGAAGAAGCAGAACAAGAGAAAGACAAAGAAGAAAAAGAGGAAGATGTAGAAGAAGAAGTCGAAGAAGAAGAAGAAGAAGACGAAGAAGAAGAAGAAGACGAAGAAGAAGAAGAAGAAAAATAAGAAGTAGAAGAAGATGAAGAAGAAGAAGTAGAAGAAGAAGAAGAAGAAGAAAAGAAGAGGAAGTACTCAAAGTAGAAGAAGAAGATCGAGAAGAAGATGAAGTTAAAGAAGGAGAAATAAGAAGAAAAAAAGGCAATGAAGAAGAAGCATAAGAAGAAGAAGAATAAGAAGAAGAAGAAGAAACATAAGAAAAAGAATAAGAAGAAGAAGAAGGCAAAGAATAAGAATATGAAGAAGGAGAAGTAGAAATAGAAGACAAAGAAGAGAAGAAGAAGAAGAGTTGGAAGAAGTGGAAGAACAAGATGAAGAAGAAGAAGAAGAAGAAGAATAGGTGGAAGAATGAGAAGAAGAAATAAGAGGAGAGGAAGAAGAAGAAGAGGAAGTAGAAGAAGATGTTGAAGAAGAAGAGGAATAACTCGAAGAAAAAGTCGAACAAGGCCAAGAAGAAGAAGAAGAAATTGTAGTAGTAGTAGCAGTAGAAGAAGAAGAAGAAGAAGAAGAATTAGTTGAAGAAAAGAAAGAAAAGCTAGAAAATGAATAACTAAAAAGTGAGGTAGAATAAAAAGAAGAGAAGAAGAAGATGATGATGATGATGATGGTGATGAAGAAGGGGGAAAAGTCAGAGAAAATGTTGAAGAAGGCAAAGAAGAAGAAGAAGGAGAAGAAGAAGAAAAAGAAGAAGAGGAAGAAGAAGAAGAAGTAGAAGAAGAAGAAGTAGAAGAAGAAGATGATAAAGAAGAAGAAGAAGAAGTAGAAAAAAAAAGGAAGTAGTAGTAGAAGAAGAACAAGAAAAAGAAGAAGAAGAAGAAGGAGAACAAGAAGAGGAAGAAGAAAACAAGAAGAAGAAGAAGAAGAAGAAGAGAAAGAAGTAGAAGGTGAAGAACAGGGAAAAGAAGAAGGAGAAGCAGAAGAATAAGAAAAAGAAGAAGAAGTAGAAGAATAAGTAGGAGAAGAAGAAAAAGATGAAGCATAAGAAGAAGTAGAAGAAGACGAAGAAGTAGAACGTGAAGGAGAAGAAGAAGAAGAAGAAGAACATGAAGGAGAAGAAGAAGAAGAAGAAGAAGAAGAAGAAGAAGAGGAAGAAGAATTCAAAAAAGAAGAAGAAGAAGAAGACAAAGAGGAAGAAGTGGAAGAAGAAGAAGAAGAAGGAGAAGAAGAAGAAGAAGGAGAAGAAGAAGAAGGAGAAGGAGAAAAAGAAGAATAAGAAGAAGAAGAAGAAGACAAAGAAGTTGTAGAAGAAGAGGTAGAAGAAGAACAAAAAGTAGAAGGAAAAGAAGCAGAAGAAAAAGAAGAGGAATAAGAAAAAGAAGAAGGAGGAGTAGAAGAAGAAGAAGAAGAAGAATGAAAAGAAGAAGAAGAAGAAGAAGAATAAAACAAAGAAGAAGAAGAAGAAGAAGAAGAAGAAGGAGATGGAGAGGAAGAAGAAGAAGAAGAAGAAGTGGACAGAGATGAAGAAGAGGAGGAAGAAGAAGAAGAAGAAGGTGAGAAAGAAGAAAAAGAAGAAGAAGATGAAGATGAAGAATATGTGGAAGAAGAGAAGAAGAATACGAAGAAGAAGAAGATGTAGAAGATGAAGAAGAAGAAGAAGAAGAAGAAGAAAAAGAGGAGGAAGAAGGAGAGGAAGAGGAAGACAAAGTTCAAGAAGAGTAAAATGTCAAAGAAAATTCGAAGATGGTAGATATTAAGATGAAGAAGAAGAAGAAGAAGAAGAAGAACAAGACAAAGAAGAAGACGAAGAAGAAGAAGGACTAGAAGGCAAAGAAGAAGATGACGAAGTCAAAGAAGACGAAGGACATTAAGAGGAAGAAGAACAAAAAGAAGAAGAAGAAGAAGATGAAGATGAGAAGTAAGAAAAAGAAGACAGAAAAAGTAGAAGAAGCCGAAGAAGAAGAAGAAGAAGAAGAAGATGAAGAAGAAAAAGGAGGAGGAGAAGAAGGAGAAGAAGAAGAAGAAGAAAAAGGAGAAGAAGATGATGAAGAAGAAGACAAAGAACGAGAGGAAGAAGAAGAAGAAGAAAATGAATTAGAGTAATAATAAGGAAGT
The DNA here is from genome assembly GCA_023846275.1 of Vanilla planifolia. Classification (NCBI taxonomy): domain Eukaryota; kingdom Viridiplantae; phylum Streptophyta; class Magnoliopsida; order Asparagales; family Orchidaceae; genus Vanilla; species Vanilla planifolia. The sequence goes on along the minus strand of JAIUJO010001793.1, from coordinate 2,001 downwards.
GAAGAAGAAGATGAAGAAGAGGAGGAAGAAGATGACAAAGAAGTAGAAGAAGATGAAGAAGAAGACAAAAAAGAAGAAGAAAAAGAAGAGGAGGAAGAAGAGGATGAAGAAGAAGACGCAGAAGCAGAATAAGAGCCAACAGAAGAAGAAGAAGAAGAAGCTGAAGAAGAAGAAGAAGAAGAAGAAGAGGAAAATGATGATGTAGATGAAGAATAAGAAGACGAAGAAGAAGAAGAAGAAGAAGAAGAAAAAGTTGAAGAACACAAAGAAGAAGAAGAAGAAAAAGAAGAAGAACATGAAGAAGACGAAGAAGAAGGAGAAGAAAAAGATGTTGACGAAGAAGAAGAATAAAAGGAAGAAGAAGATTATGATGAAGAAGAAGTAAATAAAGAAGGAGAATAATTGAAGAAGAATAAATATGAGAAGAAGAAGAAGAGGAGTTGAAGAAGAAGAAGAAGAAGAAGAAGAAGAAGAAGATGAAGAAGAAGGAGATGGTGAAGAAGAAGAAGAAGAAGAAGTAGAAGATGGAGAAGAAGAAGTAGAAGAAGAAGATGAAAAAGAAAAGTTAAGGAACAAGAAGAAGCAGAACAAGGGAAAGATGAAGAAGAAGAAGAACAAGAAGATGTAGAAGAAGTTGAATAAGAAGAAGAAGAAGAAGACGAAGAAGAAGAAGAAGACAAAGAAGAAGAAGAAGACGAAGAAGAAGAAGAAGAAGAAGAAGAAAAATAAGTAGTAGTAGTAGAAGAAGAAGATGATGAAGAAGAAGAAGTAGTGGTAGAAGAAGAAGAAGATGAAGAAGAGAAAGAGGAAGAAGAAGAAGAAGAAAAAGAAGAGGAAGTATACAAAGTAAAAGAAGAAGAAGAATTAGAAGAAGAAGAAGAAGAAGTTGGAGAAGAAGAAGAAGAAAAAAGAGAAGAAGAAGAAGAAAAAAGACAGTGAAGGAGAAGCAGAGGAAGAAGAAGGAGGAGAAGAAGAAGAAGAAGAAGAAACATAAGAAGAAGAAGAAGATGAAGGCAAAGAATAAGAATATGACGAAGGAGAAGAAGAAGAAATAAAAGAGAAAGAAGAAGAAAAAGAATAAGAAGAAGTAGAAGAAGAAGAAGAGGTGGAAGAAGTGGAAGAAGAAGAAGAAGGAGAAGAAGAACAAGAGGAAGAATGAGAAGAAGAAAAAGGAGAAGAAGAAGAAGAAGAAGAAGAAGAAGAAAAAGGGGAAGAAGAAGAAGAGGAAGAAGAAGATATGGATGAAGAAGAAGATGATGAAGAAGAAGATGATGAAGAAGAAGAGGAATAATTCGAAGAACAAGTCGAAGAAGGAGATGAAGAAGAAGAAGAAGAAGAAGTTGAAGAAGAAGAAAAAGAAGAAGATTGTGAAGTGGAATAAGAATGAAAAGAAGAAAAAAGAGAAAAAGTAGAAAAAGAACTAAAAAGTGAGGAAGAATAAGAATAAGAAGAAGAAGATGATAATGATGCTGATGAAGGAAAGGGAAAAGTCAGAAAAAAGTGGAAGAAGGTAAAGAAGAAGAAGAAGAAGGAGAAGAAGAAGAAGAAGAAGAAGAAAAAGAAGTAGAAGAAGTAGAAGGAGTAGAAGAAGAAGATAACGGAGAAGAAGAAAAAGTAGAAAAGACAGAGGAAGCAGAAGAAGAAGAAGAAGAAGAAGAAGAAGAAGAAGAAGAAGAAGAAGAAGAAGAAAAAGAAGAAGAAGAAGAATAAGAAGAAGAAGGAGGAGAAGAAGAAGGAGAAGAAAAGAAGAAGAAGAAGAAGAAGAAGAAGAAGAAAAAGAGAAAGAAGTAGAAGGTGAAGATCAAGACAAAGAAGAAGGAGAAGAAGAATAATAAGAAAAAGAAGAAGAAGAAGAAGAATAACAAGAAAGGAAGAAGACGATGAGAAGGAAAGAGAAGAAGAAGAAGAAGAAGAAAAAGATGAAGCAGAAGAAGAAGTAGAAGTAGACAAAGAAGTAAAAGATTTAGAAGAAGAAGAAGAACGTGAAGGAGAAGAAGAATA
>JAIUJO010003454.1:27500-30000 GCA_023846275.1 Vanilla planifolia | reverse complement strand
CTTCTTCTTTTCGTCTTCTTCCATTTCTACTTCATCCTCTTCTTTTCTTCTTCATCATCTTCTTCTTCTTCTTCATCTTTTTCTTCTGCCTCTTCTTCCTCTTATTCTACTTCTTCTTCTTCTACTTCTTCCATTTCATTTCATCTACTTCTCCTTTTACTTTTTCTCCTTTCTATTTTTCTTCTTCCTCCACTTGTTCGTCTTCTCCTTCTTCTTCTTCTTCTTCATCTTCTACGTCTTCATCATCTTTTTCTTCATTCTCTACTTCTTGCTCTTCTTCTTCTTCTCCTCCTTCTCCTTCTCCTTCTTCTTCAAATTCTTCTTCTTCTTCTTCTTCTTCTTCTTCTTCTCCTTATTCTTCTTCTTCTTCTTCTTCTTCTTCTTCTTCCTTCTTCTTCTTCTTCTTCTTCTTCTTCTCCTTATCTTCTTCTACTTCTTCCTCTTCTCCTTCTTCTTTTTCTTCTTCTTCTTCTCCTTCTTCTCCTTCTTATTCTTCTTCTTCTACTACTTCTTCTTTTTCTTCTTCTTATTCTCCCTCTTTTTATACTTCTCCTTCTTCTTCTTCTTGTACTCCCTCAACTTCTTCCACTTCATCTTCTTCTTCTTCCGGTTCTTCTCGTTCTTCTTCTGCTTCTTCTTCTTCTTCTTCTTCTTCTTCATCTTCTTCTTCTTCCAGTTCTTCTCGTTCTTCTTTTGCCTCTTCTTCTTCTCCTTCTTCTTCTTCTTCTTCTTCTTCTTCTTCTTCTGCTTTCTCTTCTTCTTCTTCTTTTGCTTGTTCTTCGTAATTTTCTTCTTCTTCTTCTCCCTTGTCTTCTTCTTATTATTTGTCTTCTTCTTGAACTTGTTGTTCTTCTTCTCCTTCTTCATCGTCATCTTCTTCTTCGTAATGTTTTTCTTCTTCTTCTTCTTCTTCTTCTTCTTCTTCTTCTTCTTCTTTATCTTTCTCTTCTTCTTCTTCTTCTTTTCCTTGCTCTTCCTTTTCTTCTTCGTCATCTTCTTCTTCTTCATCTTTTTCCTTCTTGTTCTTCTACTTTCTCTTTGTCTTCTTCTTGTTCCTCCTTTTCTCTTTCTTCTTCTTCTTCTTCTTCTTCATCTTCGTCTCCTTCTCCTGCTTCTTCTCATTCTTACTCTTCTTTTTCGTCTTCTTCTTCGTCTTCTTCTTCTCCTTCTCCTTCTTCTTCTTCTTTTTCTTCATCTTCTTCTCCTACTTCTTTTTCTTCTTATTGTTCTTCTTCCTCTGCTTCATCTTCTTCCTTTTCTTCTTCTTCTTCTTCTTTTTCCTCCTCTTCTTCTTCTTTTTCCTCCTCCTCTTCTTCTTCTTCTTCTTCTTCTACTTCTTCTCCTTACTCTTCTTCTTTTTGTTCATCTTCTTCTTCCTTGTCTTCTTCTCCTTCGTCTTCTTCTTTATCTTCTTCTTTTTCTTCTTCATCTTCTTCTTTGTCATTATCATCATCATCTTCTTCTTCTTCTTCTTCTTCTTCTTCTTCTTCTTCTCCTTCTCCTTCTTCTTCTTCTTTTTATTCTTCTTGTTCTTCTTCTTCTTCATCATCATCTTCTTTTGCTTCTTCTTCTTCTTCTACTTTTTGTTCTTCTACTATTTTTTCTTCATCTTCTTCTTCTTCCTCTACTTCTTCTTTTTCTTCTTCTCCTCTTTCATCCTTCTTCTTCTTCTCCTTTTTCATCCTTCTTCTTCTTCTACTTCTGCTTCTTCATCACCACCATCTTCTTCTTCTTCTTTATCTTCTTTTTTCTTCTTTTTCACCTTGTTCTTGTTGTTTTACTTTTTTCTTCTTCTTCTCCATCTTCTTCTTCTCCCTCTTCTTCTCCATCTTCCACTTCACCTTCTAATTCTTCTCCTTCTCTTTCTTCTTCTTAATCTTCTTCTTCTTATTCATCTTCTTCTTCTTCTTCTTCTTCTTCTTCTTCTCCTTCTCCTTCTCCTGCTCATCCTTCTTCTCCTTCATACTCTCCTTCTAAATCTTCTTCTTCTTCTTCCTCTCCTTCTCCATCTTCTGCTTCTCTATCATCCTCTTCCCCTTCTTCTTCTTCTCCTTCTCCTTCTTCCTCTTCTTCTTCTTCTTTGACTTCTTTAACATCTTCTTCTTCATCATTATCTTTTTCTTCTTCTTGAACTTCATCTTCTTCTTATTCTACTTCCTCCAGTCCTTCTTCTTCCTTCTTCTTCTTCTTCTTCTTCTTCTTTTTCGTGTCGTTCTTCATTTTCTTTTTCTTCTTCTTCTTCTTCTTTTCTACTTTTTCTTCTTCTTGTTCTTCCTCTCCTTCTTCTTCCACTTCATCTTCATCATTATAATCTTCTTCATCTTCTATTTCTTCTTCTACTACTACTTTTTGTTGTTCATCTTTTCTTCTTCTACTTCTTTTTCCTTTTCTTTTTCTTATTGTTCTTCTTCTTCTCCATCTTGTTCTTCTTCTCGTTCTCCTTCTTGTTCTTCTTCTTCCTCCTCTTCTTCTTCTTCGTCTTCTTTGTCTTCTTCTTTTT
>JAIUJO010003454.1:15000-22500 GCA_023846275.1 Vanilla planifolia | reverse complement strand
TTTTCTTTTCTACCTCTTCTTCTTCTTCTTCATCATCATCATCAACACCTTCTTCTTCTTCTTCTTCTTCTTCTTCTTCTTCTACTTCTTCCTTTTCTTTTTCTTATTCTTCTTCTTCTTCTTCATCATCATCTTCTTCTACTTTTCCATCTTTTTCTTCTTCTATTTCTTCTTCTCCTTCTCTTTGTACTTCTTCTACTTCTTCTTCTTCTTCTTCGTCTGTTTCGTCTTCATCTTCTTGTTCTCCTTCTGCTTCCTTACTTCTTCTCCTTCTTTTTCTCTTTCTCCTTCTTCTTCCTCCTCTTCTTCATCTTCTTTCTTGTTCATCATCATCATCTTCTTCTTCTCCATATTCTACTTCTTCTTTTTCTTCTCCTACTCCTAAAACATCTTGTTGTTGTTGTTGTTCATCTTCTTTTATTCTTCATCTTCTTCTTCTGCTTCTTCTTCATCTTCATCTTCTTATTGTTTTTCTTCTTCTTCTACATCTACTTCTTCTTCTTCTCCTTCTTCTTCTTCTTCTTCTACTACTACTACTTCTCCGCCTTCTCCTCATCCTCCTCCCCCTTCTTCTTCTTCTCCATTTTCTTCTCCTTCGTCTTCTCCTCCTCGTTCTTCTTCTCCTTCTTCTTCATCTTCTTCTTAATTTTCTTCTTCATCATCATCTTCATCATCATCTTCTTCTTCTTCTCCATCATCTTCTTTGCCTGCTGATTCTTCTCCTTCTTTTCCTTCTTCTTCTTCTTCTTTTTCTTCTAATTATTCTTCCTCTTCTTCTTCTCCTCCTCCTCCTCCTCCTCCTCCATCTTCTAATTCATTCTCTCCTTCTAATTCTTCTTCTTCTTCTTCTTCTTCTTCTTCGTCTTCTTCTTCTTCGTTTTCTTCTTCTCTATCTCTCTATCTACTTCTTGTCCTTCTTCTTCTTCTCCTTCTCCTTCTTCGTCTTCTTCTTCTTCTGCTTCTTCTTCTTCTTCTTCGACATCTTTATTATCTTCGTCTTTTACTTCTTCATCTTCTTCTTCTTCTTCTTAAACTTCATCTTCTACTTATTCTTCATCTTTTATTTCTTCCTCTTCTTCTTCCTTCTTCTTCTTCTTCTTATTACTTATTCTTCTTCTTTTTCTCCTACTTCGACTCCTTCTACGACTTCTTTTTCTTCTTCTTCTTCTTCTTTTCTACTTCTTTTTCTTTTTCTTGTCATTCCTCTTCTTCTTCTACTTCATCTTTGTCATCATCATCATCTTCTTCTTCTACTTCTTTTACTAGTACATTTTCTTGTTCTTCTTTTTCGTCTTCTACTTCTTTTTCTTCTTCTTCTTCTCCATCTTCTTCTCTTTATTCTTCTTCCACTTCTCTTTCTCCTCCTCCTCCTCCTTCTTCTTCTTCTTTGTCTTCTTCTTCTTCTCTTTCTCCCTCTCCTTCTTCTTCTCTTCCAAATTATTCTTCTTCTTCTCCTTCTCCTCCTCCTTCTTCTTTTTCTTCATCATCTTCCATCTTCTTCTTTTTCTTCTTCTTCTTCTCCTTTGTCCTCTTCTACTTTTCCTTCTCTATTTTCTTCTTGTTTTTCTTCTTCTTCTTCTCCTCCTTCTCCTTCTTCTCGTTCACCTTCTTTTTCTTCTTCTTATTCTTCAGCATCTTCTTAATCGTCATCATCTTCTTCTTCTTCTCCTCCTTTTTCTTTTTCATCTTCGTCTTCTTTTTCTCCTTCTTCTTCTTCTTCTTCTTCTTCTCCTTTTCTTCTTCTTCATCTTCTTCTTTTTCTTCTACTTCTTCTTCTTCTTCTTATTTATCTTTGTCTTCTTCCACTTCATCTTCTTATTTTTCTTACTCTTCTTTTCTGTCTTCAGCTTCTTCTTCTTGTTCATCTTCTTCTTTTTCTTCTTCTTCTTCTTCTTCTTCTTCCTCTTCCAAACTTCTCCACCTCCTCCTTGTACTTCTCCTTCCTCTTCTTCTTCATCTTCTTCCTCTTCTTCTTTTCTTCTACTTCCTCTTCTTCTTCTTTTCCTTCTTCTTCTTCTCCTTTATATTTTCTTCTTGTTCTCTTTCGATGTCTTCTCCTTTCTCTTCTTCTTCTTCTTCTTCCTCTTCTTCTTGATCTCTTTCTTCTTTTTCTTCCTCTTTTTCTTCCCATTCTTCTTCTCTACTTCTTCTTTTACATCATCTTCTCCCTCTTTTTATTTCTTTCCAGTTTTTCTTCTTTTTCTTCTTAGTCGTCTTCCCCTTCCACAACTTCTTCTTCTTCATCTTCTCCTTCCACTATTTCTCCTTTTTCTGCTTCCTCTTCTTCTTCTTATTCATCTTCTTCCTCCTTCTCCATTTCTTCTTCTTTTTCTTCTTCTTCTTCTTCCTCTACTTCTTGTTTTTCTTCTTCCTATTTTTCTTCTTCTTCTTCTTCATCATCATCTTCTTCTTCTTCTTCCTTCTTCTTGTTCATGTTCTTCTTCAACTTCTTCTTCTTCTTCCTCTTCTTCTTCTAAGTCTTCTTCTTTTTCTTCTTCTTCTACTCTTTTTCTTCTTCTTCTTTTTCTACAACTTCTTCTTCTTTTTTATTTCTTCTTCTATTTCTTCTTCTTCTTCTTTTTCTTCGTTTTCTCTTCTATTTCTTCCTCTTCCCTTTCTACTTCTTCTTCTTCTTCTTCTTCTTCACTCCTTCTCCTACATCTTCTAATTCTTCTTCTTCTTCTTTGTCTTCTTCTTTCTTCTTCTTCTTCTCCTTCTTCTTCACCTTCTTCTTCTTCTCCTCCTTCTTCTCCTTCTTGTTCTTCTTTTTCCTCACTTTCATCTTCTTCACCTTCTTCTTAGTCCTCTTATTATTCTTCTTCTTCTACTTCTTCTTCCTCTTCTTCTTCATCATCTTCTTCTTCTTCTTATTTGTCCTGTTCTTCTTCTTCTTATACTTCTTCTTCTTCTTCAACTTCTACTTCTTCTTCCTTTTCTTCATCTTCTTCTACTTATTCATCTTCTTTTTCTTCCTCCTCTTCTTCTTCTTCTTCTTCTTCTTCATCATCATCATCATCTTCTTACTCTCCGTCTACTTCTACTTCTTCCTCTTTTTCATCATCATCATCTTCTTCTTCTTCTTCTTCTTCCTCATTTTCTTCTTGTTCTTCTATTCTTATTTTTCTTCTTCTTCTTCTTCTCCATCTTATTTTTCTTCTTCTTCTTCTTCTTCTTCTTCTCCACCTTCTTCTTCTCCTTCTCTTCTTTTTCTTCTTTTTCTTCTAATTCATCTTCCTCTTCTTCTTCTTTGTCTTCTTCTTCTTCTCCTCATCCTCCTATTTCTTCTCCTTCGTTCTCTCCTTCTAATTATTCTTTTTATTGTTCTTCTTCTTCTTCTTCTTTGCCTCTATCTACTTCTTCTCCTTCTTCTTCTTCTACTTCACCTTCTTCCTCTTCTTCTTTTTCTTTGACATCTATATTATCTTCTTCTTCTACTTCTTCTTCATCTTCTTCTTCTTCTTCAACATCATCTTCTTCTTATTCTTATTCTTCTACTTCTTCTTCTTCCTTCTTGTTCTTCTTCTTCTTGTTACTTATTTTTCTTCTTCTTCTTCTACTTCATCTCCTTCATTTTTTTCTCCTTCTTGTTCTTCTTTTCTTCTTCTTCTTCTTGTTCTACTACTACTACTACTACTACTTCTTCTTCTTCTACTTCATCTTCGTCATCATCATCTTTTTCTTCTTCTACAGCTTCTACTACTACTTTTTCTTGTTTTTCTTTTTCATGTTTTACTTTTTTTACTTCTTATTATTATTATTATTCTCTATCATCTTGTCCTTGTTCTTCTTCTCCTTCTCCTTCTCCTTCTCCTTGTTCTTCTTCGTCATCATCAACTTCTTCTTCTTCCAATCTTCCTCCCCTTCTACTTCTCTTCCACCTTCTTCTTCTTCTTCTTCTTCTCCTCCTCCTCCTTTCTCTTTTCTTCTTCCAACTTCTTCTTCTTCTTCTTCTTCTTCTTTGCCCTCTCCTTCTCCTTCTTTTTCATCTTCTTCTTCTTTTTCTCCTTCTTCTTCTTCCTCTTCTTCTTCTTCGTCTTTTTGTTCTACTTGTTCTTCTTCTTCCTCTTCATATTTGTCTTTATCTCTTTCCGCTTCATCTTTTTCTTGTTCTTACTCTTCTTAGTCTTCTTCATCTTCTTCTTCTTGTCCCACTTCTTCCTCTTCTTCTTCTTCTACTGCTTCCTCTTCCCCTTCTTCTCCTCCTCCTCCTTGTTCTTCTCCTTCCTCTTCTTCTTCATCTTCTTCCTCTTCTTCTTTTTCTTCCAATTCTGCTTTTTCTTCTTCTCCTTCTTCCTTTCCTCTATCTTTTTCTTCTTGATCACTTTCGATGTATGCTCCTTCCTCCTCATCTTCTTCTTCTTCTTCTTCTTCATCTTCATCTCTTACTTCTTTTTCATCCTTTTCTTCCTCTTATTCTTCTTCTTCTTCTTCTTTTACTATTACGTATTCTCCCTCTTTTTATCTCCTTCCAGTTTTTCTTCTTTTTCTCCATCTTAGTCTTCCCCTTCCTCTGCTTCATCTTCTTCTTCTTCTTCTTTTTGAACTTCTTCTTCTAGTTCTTCTTCTTCTTCTTTTCCTTCTTCCACTTCTTCTTCTTCTTCTTCTTCTTCTTCCTTCTTCTTGTTCTTCTTCTTCCACTTCTTCTTTTTCTTCAAATTTTTCTTCATCTTCTTCTCCTAAGTCTTCTTCTTTTTCTTCTTCTCCTTTTTCTACTTCTACTTCTTCTTCTTCTTTTTTTTCTTCTTTTTTTTAGTTTTAATCTACTTCTTCTTCTTCTCCTTCTCTTGCTTCTTCTCGTTCTACATTTTCTTCTTTGTGATCTTCTTCTTCTTCTTCTTCTTCTATTTCTTCTTTCTTCTTCTTCTTCTTTGTCTTCTTCTGCTTCTTCTTCTTCCTCTTCTTCTTCTTCATTTTGTTTTTTTCTTTTTCTTCATCTCATTCTTCTTCTTCTTCTTTGACTTTCGCTTCTTCTTCTTCCTCTACCTATGTCTTTTCTTGCTCTTCTTCTTCTTCTTCTTCTTCTTCTTCCTTCTCATCTTCTTCTTCTCCCTCTACTTCTACTACTTCCTCTTCTAATTCTTCTCTTTCTCCTTCGTCTTCTCCTTCCTCTTCCACTTCTTCTTTTTCTTTTTCTTCTTGTTGTTGTTTTTCCCTCTTCTTTTTTTTCTTCTTCCACCTCTTCTTCTTCTTCTAATTCGTCCTCATCTACTACTTCAACTTCTTCTTCTTCTTCTTCATCTCCGTCTTCTTTTTCTTTGTCTTCTTCTCCTTCCTCTTCTTTTCCTTCTTATTCTTCTTTTTCTTCTTCTTCTTCTTCTTCCTCATCTTCTTCCCCTTAGTCTTCTTCTTTATCTTCCTCTTTTTCTTCTTCTTCTTCTTTCTCTTCTTCGTCTTCTTCTTCTTTTTCTTCTTCTTCTCAATCTTCTTCTTCTTGTTCTTCATATTCCTCTTCTGCTTCTTCTTCTTCTTCTTTTTCTACTTCTCATTCTTCTTCTTCCTCTTCTTTTTCTTCTTCTTTTCCTTGACATCCTTTTTCTTCCTCTTCTTCTTCCTATTCTCCTTCTTCTTTTTCTTCTTCTTCTTCTTCTTCTTCATCATCATCTTCTTCTTTTTCTTCCTCTTCCTCTTATTCTTCTTCTTCTTCTTCATCATCATCATCATCTTCTTCTTCTTCATCATCTTCTTCTTATTCTTCATCTTTTTCTTCCTTTTCTTATCGTTCTTCTACTTCTTCTTCTCCATGTTCTTCTTCTTCTCCATCATCTTCTTCTCCTTCTTCTCCTTCTCCTTCTCTCTCTTCTTCTCTTCTTCTTATCATTATTCAACTTCCTCTTCTTCTTAATTTACCTCTTCTTCTGCTTCTTCCACTCCTTCTTCTTCTCCTCTACCTCCTTCTTCTCCTTCATCCTCTCTTTCTTATAATTCGTCTTCTTCTTCGTCTTCTCCTTCACCTTCTTCTTCTTCTTCTTCTTCTTCTTCATCTTCTTATTCATCATCATCATCTTGCTTCTTCTTCTTCTTCTTCTACATCATCTTGCTTCTTCTTCTTCTTCTTCTTCTTCTTCTTCTTACTTATTATTCTTGTTCTTTTTCTTCTTCTTCTTCTTCTTTTGAACTTTTTCTTCTTCTGGTTCTTCTACTTCTTCTTATTCTTCATCACCTTCATCATTGTCATCATCTTCATCTTCTTCTTCTTCTTCTTCTTCTACTTTTTCTTGTTGTTCTGCTTCTCCCACTACTTCTTTTTCTTCTTTTTCTTCTTCTTCTTCTTTTTCTTCTTCTTCTTCTTTTTCTTCTTCTTCTTCTAAATCTTCTTGTTCTCCTTGTTCTTCTTCTCCTTGTCTTTCTTCTTCTTCTTCTTCTTCTTCTTCTCCAGCTCCTCCTTCTTTCTCTCTATCATCTTCTCTTTCACCTTCTTCTTTTTCTTCTTCTTCTTCTTCCTCATCTTCTTCTCCATCCTCTTCTTCTCCTTCTACACCTTATTTTTCTTCTTCTTCTTCTTCATCTTCTTCTTCTACTACTTCTATTTCCTTTTCTTCTTCTTTTTCTTCTTCACTTATTTCTTCTTCTTCTTCTATGTTTTCTCCTCCTCCTCCTCCTCCTTCTCCTTCTTCTTCTTCTTTCTCTTCTCCTTCTTCTTCTTCTCCTTCTTCTTCTCTTTCTCCTTCTTCTTCTTATTCTTCTTCTCCTTCTTCTTTTCCTTTCTCTTCTACTTCTTCCCTTCTTCTTCTTCTTCTTCTTCTTCTTCTTCTTCTCCTTCTTCTTCTTCTTCTTTTTCTTCTTCTTCATCTTCTTCTTCTTTGCCTTCTTCTTATTCTTATTCTTATTCTTCTTTGACTTCTTCATCTTCTACTTCATCTTCTTCATCTTCTTCTTCTTCTGCTTCTTCTCATTCTTCTTCTTCAGCACCATCTTCTTCTTCTTGTACTTCTCCTCCTCCTCCTACTTCTACTTCTCCTTATTTTTCTCCTTCCTCTTATTCTCCTTTTTCTGCTTCTTCTTCTTCTACTACTCCATCATCTTCTTCTCCTTCATCTTCTTCTCCTTCTCCTTCTTGTTCTCCTACTTCTTCTTCTACTTCTTCTTATACTTCTTCATCTTCTTCCACTTCTACTTCTCCTTCTTCCTCTTCTTCTTCTTCTTCTAATTCTTCCTATTGTCCTTCTTCTTCTTCTTCTTCTTCTTCTCCTTCTCCTTCCTCTTCTTCTACTGGGACTTCTTCATCTTCTTCTTTTTCCTTTTCTTCTTCTTCTTCTACTTGTTCTTCTCCTTCTTTTTCTACTTCTTCCATTATATTCTTCTTCTTCTCCACCTTTTTCTTCTTCTTCTACTTCTTCGTCTTCTTCTTCTTCCACCTCTACTTCTTCTTGTTCTTGTTCTTCTTCTTTTTCTTCTTCTTTGTCTTCCCCTCCTTTTTCTTCATGTTCTTCTTCTTCTTCTTCTTCCTCGTCATCTTCTTTTTCTCCTTCCATTGCCTCTGCTTCGTCTTCTACTTCTTCT